>CM040186.1:92004142-92106642 GCA_022606455.1 Callitettix versicolor
CATAACATCATAAAGTGTAAAAAGTAATTGGCACTCATTTCAAGGATTCAGGTCTGGATCTTACCATAATGGCTCACCTAACGCTAATTTTGCAATAAAAATTTACAAGATTGCAGTTAATAGGACTAACTATATTCAGATTTGATTGTTTTTAATGTTTTTAGCCATTGCTCCCTACCATTTGTTTTTTGGTGCCATTACAATTCTGTTCCTGCACGTCTGGAGCCTTTTTGGTGTTGCTCATGTTTTCCTTCTGCTTCACAAGATATTCTTGGTGCTTCAACAATTCTGTATACGCTCGATTCCACGAAACATTTCTTTTAACCTATAAAATGAATAATTACAGAAAAACTATTTATTATTTTTATTTACAGTGAAAATTAAATTATTTTTCACATAACAGACATGAAATAAACTTAATATTATAACTATTATATGTTATTGTATATGCAATAATATTAAGTATCGTCTGCATTAGCCAAAGTGTGCACAAGTCAAAAAAAAAAAAAAAAAAAAAAAAAAAAAAATTCAATAATATTACTTGTCCATGATTGGAAGACAGCCCTCATACATCCACTTCATAAGAAAGGATCCAAATCTGACCCTAACAACTACAGAGGGATATCTCTCCTTGATGTAACATACAAGATATTCTCAACAGTCCTACTACATAGGGCAGAACCTCAATTGGACCATCAACTTGGAGAATACTAGGTGGGTTTCCGGCAAAGGAGATCCTGTCCGGAACAAATCCTTAACCTCAAACACATCATGAACTACCAAAAGTCTAGGGCTAAATTGTATGTTATCACTTTTATTGACTTTCAAAAAGCATACGACTCTATAGATAGGGAATCCTTATTCTCGGTTCTGAAAGAACTAGACCTTGATAACAAAACCACAAATCTTATCAGGGAAACATTAACTAATACATTCTCCAAAGTTCAATTCATGGGAGAACTCTCCACCCCTTTTGAGATTAAAACAGGAGTCCGACAAGGAGATGGCATAGTGGAATCAGACTAGGAACTAAGAACAAAGGCATTAAGGTAAATTGTTTGGCTTTTGCGGATGACATGGCCTTACTAGCTGAGACATTGGAAGAAGCTAAGAAACAGACTCTTGAACTCCAGAAGCAAGTGTTAAAAATGGGTCTCAAAGTCTCATTTGAAAAGACTAAAATATTTACAAACATACAAAAACCACCAAACAGAGAAAGACATAACAGAATTACAAATCACTGACAGAATAGTGACAGAATAGTCAAAACAATAACCAAGGACAAGAAGCAACGGTTTCAAGGCAAAGTCAAATCCAAGCGAACAATCCAAATCTCTGACGAAGAAAGAAAAGCAAGATCACAACGAATGAAGCAATACTGGGCTACGAGGAAGGCACAAAACATTAAAAAGTGATTGATTTAGTGTACCCCAAAGTTGGATGAAACAAATAAAGAGAATATTACTTGTATCAATTACAAAGTAATATATGATATCACTTATCAAATAAAATCATAAAACATAAAGTTAACATTATATTAACATATTCAAGTGTCCATTCCATATTTAAATGTAGGTCGGAGTCTATTTAAGAGTAGAATAAAGAAATATAGTGAGGATACAGAACGGCTTAGGCTTGTAGTATTTGTTTGTGAAAGAACAGTTTTTAATTACAGCTTCTGTTATGCCTACAATTAGTTAAGGTTATTTATTTCATGAAGTAAGATGTGTTCAGCAATTAATTTATGTAGAAATTTTCCTTTATATTTAGGTAATAAAACTATTAAACCTTATTACTATTTAGTGTGCGTCTGTAAAACATGAAACAAAACACGCAGTGTGTGAGAATACTTGAGTAACATTTAATTCATCCAACATGCATTTCCTGGAAGTTATTGCTAATGCATAGGAAATGTTATATTTACTATGAATATTATGTCTACTTCAAAAGTCATTCAAACAAAGAGGATTCTTTATATAATTGCTGATTAGGGCTTGTATAACAAAGAATCTAATGTTCACATAAATCAGATAAATTAATGATACATAGCTGTTAGGCTGGCAATGCTAAGCACATGACCTTTTTCTCAACTGTTAAGATAAACAAAACTACCCTAAACACTCATATCTAAGTAAACAAAACCCTCTTGCTCTCTTCTTCTTTCCTACAATTGTATGTAGCTATGCAATTACAATAGCGGTTTATTAAATTTATTTTACAGTACTGTATATTAGAAAGAAAAAGAAGTTATCTTGGCTATTCAAATCTGTGATTGGTGAGTATGTGCCAAGGGGGAAAACTGTGTATATTTTTTTATAACAAAGCCTTCTCGAAATAAACTACATTCAATTTAACAAATTCATGTAGTTCTTTATAAAATTTTGTTTAAATAACGTACTTGTTTTCCATATAAAAACAGTATTTGAATTTCGTGTACTGAACATCATGCTTTTCAATGTACGAACTTTTCGACTTCTGAACAGATGCTGCAAATACGGATTTTATTTCCAATAATTGTATCAGTTATCTGAGGGTCTACTGTATGTAGAACATTATTTAATAAGTCTTCATAAAATTACTTTCATTAAGCCTTCTTTTGCTTATTAATATCAACATTATTTAATTATTAGTGGCTTAACCATGGTCTTCCTCCCTTTTATTAATTCAGATAATTAGGCCAATTTATCTCAAGAGGAAACGCCTCTACAAGTCACATTTGCAGCTTATTTATAATAGTAATTGTGCTTGGATTCAATTCAATATGAAATATTTTAAAAGGGTTAAAATTTGTTGGATTCACTATACAGATACAACTAACGTATTAAAGTTATACTTAGAGAATAATTATAAAAGAAACAACACATGTTCTCACCTCGTTAAATATGTTTTCAGAAACTGGGCGAATATATTTCTTGTGAATAATTGCTCGAGCATATGAGCCACCAAAAAATCTGACATCATAGTTATCATTTTCAACTTTAATTACCTGTAGACAGCACAAAGTTAGTCAAAAATATGTAAATGAGTAAAGGTCAGTAATGATTTCATTTAAAATAACAAACTAAAGCTTTACCTTTGCTGGCCAATAGCAATAGCCTTTTTGCTTGGCATAGACCAGTTTGTGAGGTGGATTGCATGGAAGGCAAAACCAGTCATAGGAGCTTCTTACATTCGATTCTCGAAAACAATCTTTACACAGATGAATTTCTTTAACATCTCGCTTGCACTCATCCACCATATAGAGGACAGATTCACCTTCTACACTTTCAGCTAAAAACATGTTTAAACATTAAAAAAAATGTATAAACTTTTCCACCTTGAATTTATATTATAATAAATTTAACGAATTTGCACAAATTGAGCAAAATACAACGAAATTGAGCTCAAAAGCACAAAATGAAGACAGAAGGCAGTAGCAAAGAGATTTCCAGTGAAATCTAAAAACAGGAAACCTATCAGGAATCAATCCACAGGGGTGAGGAATAAAGGAAAGAGTTCAGGAGTTACTGACTACTGGAAAAGTTTTTAAAACTCAATTGAAGTTGAGGTCTGATGGGCACAGCACAGAGTTTGAGCCACAGAAAATACCTCAGAACATTTAAGGGGCTGATGTAAAACTGTACTCTAAGAATGGAGAGGTGTTAGAAATGATTGGGAAGTTAAGATGGTGATAGTGCCATCTAACTTCCCAGAGGTTGTGTTTAAAGAACAAGCAGAGGTGATCAAGGAGGTTATCCTGAAGAATATATAATTAAGGATTAGGATTTTGCACCCATTCTTTCCATGAGAATGGGGCTTTCTTGAATACTTGAGCAGATGACAATAGTGGTTTGAGCAGGTCCTTCACAATACATTGGTAAAGGGTCTAAAGTTCAAGATATTGTTGGTTAGGTCTGTGTTCCAAATGGCAAAGGTGATGGTCTGGATCTCCTTTACCAGATGAAATCTCAGGACATCATGGGACTCACTATAGGACACTGTGATCACAGGGAAATGTTCTACTGAGACACCATGTGTTGTAGGTTATGCAGACCATGTAATCAATGATTGTGAGGCTTTTGTCAGCAGGTGGCAAAAGGTGTTTCGTTTTCAGGACCCTGAGGACCTCCAGTAGAATAGTTAGTTGGTAGACTGCTGGAACTCACTTAGGGCACCAGCTGCTTAACTAAAATCCAACAGGCTTAGTGCACAATAGGTCACTTGACTGTGGTGACAGAGGCCATAAAACTGTTGACCTCTTATAACAAATCTTTTTTTTAAATTTTACTAGACTCACTGCCCACAGCTGCTTTCTACTGATGATAAAACCTTCTGAAGAACGACAGTTGATCAACTACTACTAGTTGATCAACAGTAGACAACAACAGCTGTGGCAGTTTATTGTTCCCAGTGGTCAACATAATTTACAATTTTACAAAACATTGAATTTTTTAATGTTGTTTAAAAAATGTAGTTCCTTCAAATATCTACAGAAAAATTAATTCTTATAAAAAGGAAGTTTATCTATAAAACAAATAGGAAGCATACCTCCATAAAGGATGACTGTGTTATGGTAAAGAAGTTCAGCATCTGCAAGGAAAGATTCAAAGTTTACGTAATTGACATCCATCAGTCTTTTGTACATGATATTGAGATCCATATATCTAAAACAAAAATTTTATCATTTAGCAATACGAAAAATTAAAAATTTAAAAAATGATTATAAAAAATGTAATTGCTCAAGATATTTGATAAATTCAGTGTTTTTACATCAGCACTAACTTACGGATACTGCTGTAATGTTTGTGATAAGAATATTTAATCAATTCAAAATAACAAATGAAAATAATAAAAACAATTATAAATTAATAATACCAAACATTTGCTACATACATATATTTTTTTTTGTAACCAAAATACCTTTTAAAACCAAATCAAAAACTAAAATTAAATTAATGACAAAAATCAACATAAAATACAAATAACAGGTTACCTAAAAAACGGGAAAAAATAGTTTGAAATATAACTATAAAGTACAATTTGCTTTTGTGTGACAGAATTCGAAACTCGCTAGAAGACGCAGCCTTACAAGAATGTAGAAACTACACTTCATTGTGCACTTTGAAAAAAACGATAATGCCAGTCTTCAACAACAAATGCAAATATTTTATTTGCAAATAATAAATAACTTTGGTTAGGTGAATTTTCTGCTGCAGCTTAAGTTTTTAAAAACTTGAAATATAATAGAAAATACTATAAATATCTCTACTCAATAAAATTACAAACAAATATGAAACAGCAGCTAAGAAGTCAACTGTTTTCCAGGGAAGGTCTCTGTCAATATACATTATTTTTGCCCATAGTACATGCAAAAGACCTGATTGTGTTAAATATTTTATGGTACTAAAGGTGTAACTAACACTAGTAATATTTTGGTTTTCATATTAAATGTATAAAAAATAAATGTTCATTTTTTATAATTATTTTTATTAATAAGTGAGTAAGATAAGTTTAGTAAACTATCACACAAATATTTTAGCTTAAAACCACTCACTAAGGACTACTCTGAAACATATATGTGGAACATATTCATTCAGAGCTAACCAAAAATTTACTTTTAATAACCATTGTACACAAACAACACAATCTGTACAGATTTTTAAATATTTTATATAAATCAGGAATAACGCTTATCAGTAACTTGGAATTTTATTGTACTTGAAATATTATCAGAAAAATCTGTCATTTGATAACAGAAAAATTCAATTGATGGAAGCAGCTGAAGTGAGCAGCTGATGGAATTAGGTATCCACATTATCTCTAGCTCATATTGCACTCATTCATCTACTAAAGACAGACAGACAGACACATACATACACATGACACGGCACGCATGCACATACACAAACACACACACGGACACAATACTCTACATAACCTGGCAAACTCTAAGTGTACAGCTACTCATGCTAATGGAATAAATGGCACTGGCCTAATGGTGTGTCAAAACGAGCCCTGGGATACCTGACAACCTTCCAGTATACCTCAGCCTTACACACGCATGTGGGCTCTATGTGGGCGAACATAATTTCCCTAGCTACTCATGTTCCCATGAGTAACAGTGTAAACAGAATGAGTGGGAACTCAACAAATAGCTGTCCAAATCGTGTACAAACCTCCGTGATATGGGTCAAGATTATAGAGGGAATTAGCAGTAAAAGCATCTGCAAACACCTCATTAAATTGGAAAGTAACTAATTAGAAATGGGGGAGTACACCTCGAATCCTCTCTAAATCCTACACTCTATGAAGAGACTAGATTTGGAGATGGCCTTGCAACTGAGCTACTCAGGAATATAGAAAGGAGCACAACAGAACTGCAAAGGTTGTAGTGCAATTGTAACCCTAGAAAGTCATTCATTCATTCAGCAACAAATTCACATGTTGTACATTTAAGGAATAAGTCAATTACTTAAAAATTAAGAAGCTGTTCTGCCAGTCATCATTGCTGAGATCAACCATTTGTCCTCCATCGCTTTCTGAATCATAGTCAGCATCTGATTCACTTTTTATTTGTTGTGGAATCAATGCTTCAGACTTCTTCTTTATAACCAGCTGGGGAAAAAAACAATATATATTCCATGAGTTCAAAACATTTTTATTAACTAGGAAAATTAATAAATAAGAAAAGTTATTCTTTTTTCTTCAAATTGTATCATACAGGCCTTACAATTTATAAATAAATTGTTTATACTGGTATCAAGTACTGTGTTAAAAATAAACTATTAATGTCAAAAATTTACTTCAAATTTAAAACTTTCTTACACTCTTACACTAAATTGGTTTAAATAACCTTAAAACCTAAAGAAACAATAAATTATTTAATATTTGAGTTTAAAAAATTATTAAAATTTAGTGTATGCAATAATTTTTGGATTCAATCTGTGTGCAGTAATGGTTAGTGTTATCCCAATAACAAGCTCACAACTTGCAAGTTTCAATGATTTTTATTTTTAATTGAGAGTATAAATTCTTTATATATATATATATATATATATATATATATATATATATATATATATATATATATATATATATATAGATTGAAAATGGTTGAAAAAACGATGTTGTGCAAATTAACTATTTATTGTATCTACGTTTTATTTTAAAAAACAACTTGTAAAGTGTAACAGAGAATGAAATAAAATAAAATTATCAGAAACATGTTGAATTTGTAACTTATCTATCTCAGGTATTTCATTTTGATAATTTGACAAAAAATTATTCTATTATTTAAAATGATTTTAACTGGTTTCAATCAAGTAATGAATTCAAAGAACTTAAATATAATAATAACAAACTAAAGCTTTACCTTTGCTGGCCAATAGCAATAGCCTTTTTGCTTGGCATAGACCCTTTACCTATGTAATTTTAGGATGTTCTTTAGACCCTTTACCATATCAAAGAACATCCTAAAATTACATAAAAAAACTTACGTCTAACAAACATAGCATGTGGTCATTTTTATCAAGTCTGATTAATTAATAAAAGAAAAAAAGTTTGTTTTCTACAAAGAGTTGTGTCCGTACAAGTGTTATTTATTAATCTCTTACACAAAAGAGTTTTTTTAATGACTCAATAGCAACAATTGATGTCTGTATGTACGATGATTATTTAATTTATATGAAACGAAAAATTGAAAAATATGAGAGCAACTGACAATGTGATCGGTTATCAAAAATTCAATGTTAAAATATTCTTGAAATCAATAGTAATGGTAAGATCTTAGATAGGGAGAAAGTGAGTAAGTTTAAAGTAAGTTTTTCTGTAATAATTTTATACAAATTCAGCTTCTTTTCACCAGCATCTACTTTAAATTCACCATTATGTCTGTTCTCTCTTCTGGTTCTATATCTTTCTTCTACACAAAAATCAACAAATTCTACTAGCGATGTTGTGCCATGATCGTTTATGTATTACTTATCCAAAGAAATATTAGTTTTATATTTGCTCATCTAAATCTTTTGGTACTGTTAACTTCCATTAACAAGTTCTCAAACTGTAACACTCAGGCTACATGAACATTATACTAAGTTCACAATATTTAGGTTAGCTACTTTCAGAAAACAAATAAACGTTACATCTACAGTACAGTGACTTCAGATTAATACAGTTGATTACAAAAGTGCATTTATTAGGATGATGACATTTATAATTGGGTTTTTTAAAATAATTTTATTTAGCTTTTAAAAATTTAGATTTTTTACATTAAATAAAATTTTAATTTAATTTTAAATAAATTAAATTTTTTTAAACTGAGATGTAATTTAGATTTTTTAAAAATTAGTACACTGTTACGTTTTTATAAATTAAAACAAAAAATTATAACGACTACCATTCCTGAATCATTATAACTTGTATCCTTCTGCCTGGAAACATCAATTTCAAGTTTGTTTCCATTTTTGGATGCACAATACCAAGAGAATAAAAAAAACCAATATTGTCTAGACATTAAACCAACTTGTGCATGCTTTTTTGAGTCATGAAGAACTTGGGACACTTCCACTGCAGTGAATGTGCCTGTTTCTTGGCCATACCACTAAACCATGTCTCATCAACTGCAATTACACTATTTACAAATCATAGTTTAAGCTCAATTAGCTAGGACATTTTTTAAATTTGGTTCACCTGACTTCTCTGTCATTCTACTTAAAAATTTATTTTACCGAATTTCTATAGTAAAAAGACATTAAATCATTAATGTTTACATAGTTTTCATTGGTTTTTGAAAGTGGAAGGCCGCCTGGACCAGGGACTGTTTTTCCACTGTTTGTGGTCATCTTTTTGAAATCTGTTGAACAAAATATAAAAAACATTTGACTGGTTCTGACATTTAGCTCAGAAATCTGTGTTGATACGTCTTTGAAGCTGAATTTTTGGTTTTAAAACAAAATCTAATAAAACGTTTTTATATCTCCTTCTATTTTGTATAAGCAATAAACTGCTGAAGAAATCTTCACTCATACAGACACCACTTTCTGCTGAAAGAAGCCACTGCTGTTATCTATAATGGATATTTCAAGGACAAAGTCTTAAAACTTCTTGTAAAGTAGGAAAATAAAAAAGATTTCTAATACTACTCCATAATCTAATTCATATTATATTTCTGACAGTTTGGTTGTTTGTTTGTTATTCAATCACGCTTTAACCACTGGACCAATTGAGATGAAATTTTGTACGAATATGGTTTAAGTATCTGAGATACACACAGGCCTATTCCCGTTTTACAAAACGTCATTATACTACTTACCCATCCCAAAATAATTATTAGTTTTTAGTTTTGAGGCATGTGTTAACTGTTATTATTTACTGGACCTGAGATTTAGATACCTGAGATGAACATAGATTCAATCCTACTTTAAGAATCTTAATCTGTGTTTTATTTATTGCAAAATTATTGCTTTTAATGTAACATTTTCAATATTTTAGTTGAAATTTTTTTTAAAATTGACTTTAATTTGTTACTTTGTGTTGAATTTTCAATATTAAATGTAAAAAAATCCCTACGCAGAGTGCCAATTGTAAGGTAGTAATATATATTTGTGTAATTACACTATATGAAAAAATGGTAAATATGCAGTGTAGCATATCCTGGATTTTTCGATATTTTTGTTACTAAAATGCTTTATTATGTGCCCAAAAGCAAGAATTCAAAATATGAAAGCACGAGAAGTACGATAAAAATCGAAAATAAAAGTGACCAACATAACCTCAAAATTGCTACCCGATGAAAATCAGTAACGTGTTGTAAATCGGTAAAACAATAAAAATACGTCTAACACGAGTTTTGGGTGATAAGAAACCCTTTTTTTTAAAAGAATACTGCATAACCAAACTCACACGGTTGTTAGGCCTAACAAGGTGATGCGTGAAAAAAACCTTTATATTTTTTAAAAAAATAGCCTACTATATATCCTGACACGGTTGTTGGGCCGATCACGGTGATACGTAAAAAAACCTTTATATTCTTTTAAAGAATACTACATATCCTAACTGACATGGTTGTTAGGCCTATCACGGTGATGTGTGAAAAAAACCTTTATTTTTTAAAGAATATTACATAACCTAATTGACACGGTTGTTAGGCCTAACACGGTGATGTGTAAAAAAACTTTTATATTTTTTTAAATAATACTACATATCCTAACTGATATGATTGTTGGGTCTATCACTGTGATGTGTGTAAAAAACCTTTATTTTTTTAAAGAGTTTCTAAACCTTAACTGACACGGTTGTCAGGCCTAACATAGTGATGCGTGAAAAATACTTTATATTTTTTTTAAAGAATACTCCATAAGCTAACTAACATGGTTGTTAGGCCTAACACGGTGATCCATTAAAAAAACCTTTATTAATTTTTTTTAAAGAGTACTTATACCTAACTGACACGGTTGTTGGACCTAATACGGTGATGCATGAAAAAACCTTTATATATTTTTTTAAAGAGTACTCCATAACTTAACTAACACGGTTGTTAGGCCTAACACAGTGATGCGTGAAAAAACCTTCATATTTTTTTAAAGAATACTAGGCTACATATCCTAACTGACATGGTGGCGCATAAAAAAACCTTTGTATTTTTTTAAAGAATACCACATATCCTAACTGACATGGGCCTATCATGGCGATGTGTGAAAAAAACCGTTATTTTTTTAAAGAGTACTCCAAACCTTAACTGACACGGTTGTTAAGTCTAACATGGTGATGCGTGAAATAACCGTTATTTTTTTTAAAGAGTACTCCAAACCTTAACTGACACGTTTGTTAGGCCATGGTGATGCGTGAAAAATCTTTGTTTTTTTTAAAGAATACTCCATAAGTTAACTAACATGGTTGTTAGGCCTAACACGGTGATGCATTAAAAAAAATTTTATTTATTTTTTAAAAAAAAGTACTCCAGAACCTAACTGACATGGTTCTTGGGCCTAATACGGTGATGCAGGAAAAAAGCCTTAATTTTTTTTAAAGAGTACTCCATAACTTAACTAACACGGTGGTGCGTTAAAGAAACCTTTATTTTAAAAAAGAAATTCACCATAACCTAACTGACACGGATGTTGGTGCTAACACGGTGATGTGTGATCTTTAATGTATATTACGATTGTGGGCAAAGCCGTGATGGGTAACAGGTAATCATATTATATTTCTGAAAGTTTGTTTTTGTTTATTTGTTTCTTATTCAATCACACTTTACCTACTGGACCAATTGAGATTAAATTTGGTATGAACACGGTTTAGGTACCTGAGATAAACACAATACTATTCCAGTTTAATTGTATAATAGTGACTTTTTAATAATACTGTATTTTATTAAAATATGACAGGACCCTGTTTTAGAGTATCGAGTAGCAAAATTGTATATTTCTTAGCCGAAAACCATAAATCGTATAATACTGTAAATAGAAATATATTAAAATCAAATGACCTATTCTGATTTTTAAAATCGACTATAAATTTTATTGCCTACATTATAATTGCAGGCAAAGCCGCAACGGGTAACAGCTAGTATAATTATATATAATAATAATCATGTACTATTCATTAACAATATACTCACAATTTTGATTAATCTTTTGCAGGAATAGCTTAACAGTTCATTTAACTCTGCTCTAGTTATTATTTCTTCTTCATTGAAAATCTGAAAAGAATACAAAATATTTTGTGCATTTACTAATATACAAACTTGTTTAGTTTAGTATGAGTCTAGCGAAAGGCATAAAAATACCTTTATTTATACTTCAAAATGTTGGTACTTTGTGGAAAGGGTTGTTATTTCATTAGCATCTTTTTTTTTATTGCAATAGATACTTATACAAAACGGTAAGTGTCTTTGTTATATCCCATTATTAAATATGCTGCACATAAAATTGTATAAACATTTTGGTAACACTGTGATACTATATTACTTATAAACACTAAAATCATATTCCCAATGAAAGTTCACAACCATTGTTTCCTAACTGTACATATTTAATTTATGAGAATCATTTCAAAATAAGCTTCTTTTTTAAATCATTTATTACTGAAACTAGTTTAACACCTATAGGGAAACATCCGTCAATGACAGATTGGCATTTTTGCTTTCCTATATTTTCTATACTGTTTGACCTTGAAGCTTGTGGCTCATAATACCTTCCCCCCTCCCTTACCCACAGCCTAAGGCATACTGTATATTAGTTCTGCAGTAGGGTTTGAAGGGGTTTGTTTTTGTGATTTTAGGGTTGGGCATAAATACCTCCTGTTACTCTTACCATTATTTTGCTGTCAGCCAGAATGCTGGATGTTTCTCTTTATGGTCTAGTATCCTGTATTTGAACATATTTTTTTCCTGTTTTTTTTTTTTTTTTTTTTGGTGATTGTTCATAATATTTATACACTCTATATATTTTTTTTTGTTGCCTTTTGTGAGTATATTTTTTTTCCGGCGAAAAACCGTTAAGGTTATCATTGCTGAGGCACGATATTAATAAAATAAAATTTAGGAGTATCACAAAATAAAAATTAACAGTAATTTAAAACAATATACAATAACAATTATAAATACTATTCCTAAAACTAGTTAACAATAAAATATAACTCTAATAAATAAATAAATAAAACTAAACAACAAGGAAAACAAAGCAAACAATAACAAATTCAGATAAATAAATATCCACAAATATACAACTTTTTGCAGGGCTGTAAAGAGGCCCTGTAATATTATTTTAAGTTAAATTTTATTTAACAAATTCAGACAATGAAAGAATTTCAGTGTCCGGTCAATGGCCGAGACACTATCTCCCGACATCCTCTGCATACTACTTCCCAGACCACATACACGCCGTATATTTTGGAAACCATCATAGTCTAACACTATATGTCTTACTGTGATGGTTTCTCTACAAAACCCGCACCGAGGCGGGTCCGCACGTTCCATCAGAAATCCATGTGTTAGCATGGAGTGGCCAATGCGAAGGCAGGTAACCACAACCTCTTCTCTACGACTTGCACGTATTGACGACCCCCAAGGGTCGTATTAACCCCCCAAGTATTTTTAATTAACCTCAATTTGTTACTGCTTGTAGCTGACCATTCATTTTCCCACTGTAGAAGAATTAAATGTTTTACATGACAAAGAAAGTCAGACAAGATTACACGTTGAGTGCATGGCGGCAGAAAAGTAGCTTCCTTTGCCGCATTATCCGCTACAGTGTTTCCAAATATTCCACAGTGGCCAGGAATCCAGATAAATGATAATCTTGCACCTCGTAGTTCAAGTCTATGGACAGAACACAGAATATCTTGAACCAGAGGGTATACCAAATACATATCCCAGATTGCCTGGAGTGCACTTTTTGAATCGGAATAAACTACGTAATGCAAACTATCGAATTCAATAGTGTTCAGAGCCTTTAAGATGGCAAAGAGTTTGGTGGTAAAGACACTAAAATTTGAGGGTAATCCATACTTATACGTTTTGTCCAGTGAGTAAAATGCACACCCAACATTGTTATTCATCTTAGAACCATCTGTGAAAATAAATTTAGCAGATGGATATGAACTAGTCAGTCGAGAAAACTCACGTTGATACACAATGTTAGGAGTGTTGTCTTTCAGGTATGCACACAAGGAGAAATCAAAGGTCGGCATATTGATTTTCCATGGAGGGACAAGACAAAAGGACCTTTCAAACATTGGGGGTAGTTCAATACGTAAGTCTTCAAAAAACCGGGATGTTCTAATGCCAACAGGAGCAGTAGCATGCGGTCGGGATTCATATTGTTGGAGCAACTGATTATGGAAAATTGTATTATAAGCAGGGTGCCACGGTTTACATAATAAATTACATACGTAACTCAGTTGTAACTGTTGTCTCTGACGAGAGAGTGACAGTTCGCCAGCATCGGCGAGAACACTCACGACGGGACATGAACGGAAAGCACCAGAAACAAGACGGATTGCAGAATTATGAACGGGATCTAGTTTCTTTAAAATCGATGGTCTAGCAGATGAATATACATATATATAAATTCAAATTGTGAGTTTATATAAATTGTATATAGACCTAGTTTGTGATAGTTTTATTGTTTTTTATATTTTGCTTATAAAATTAACCATCCTGGTATTAGTAGATCTTTGTCAACTAACGATCCAGACTCTGGCGATAGAATCCGCAGAATGTTGGATAGTGAGAACGTAGACAAAAGATGATTCAGATATTGATCAAGATTTTTTGGATGACTCGATTATGTTAGATAATGATAAACATCATCTAGCACAAGTAGTATAGTGCTTATTAAATCAATTTCATTTTTTAAATTGTCTTATATTACTCTGTTACCTTCAAGATAACTTAAACAAATGAAAATGTGAATGATCTGTCAAAATATAAATGACGGTAAAAATGAATGTATGTTTCCCTTAACATTATAAAAAATATGTTTCACTATAGGTGTTACAAATACAACTAACAGATTAAATCAACTTAACAATTAAAATGAATAGTTTAGGATTGGTTACGATTCAGGTATATCTTGACTACGAGTTCAAATATCTCGTTTGAATCTTCTCATTATTCTCTTATTATTGAGCAGCTGAAACACCTCATTGATGCTGTGCTGTGGCCATTGTTTATTCCTTCTTTAACTGTGAGGATTTTAGGTCTCACTACAGATTTTTATTTCTAATGTACTAAGACCACTAGTTGTAAGTCTGCATTAATACTAGATACCACCCAAAAGTTCACGGAATTTTCCCATAAAAATAAAATTCCCTACTATAACTACTAGTTTTCACAGTCTCCTTTCAAATAGTCCCTTTGGGCACGGAAAGAGCGATTCCAGCATTTTTTCCATAATTCCATCCCTGGAAGTCTGCAAGTGTAAGTATTCAAAGCACATCCTACGATTTTGTTTGGATCTCCTCAATTGCATGAAACAACATCCTTTCAATTCTAAATTTACTTTGGGGACCAGAAAAAAGTCGCACAGGGCTAAGTCAGGCGAATAGGGTGGTTGGCGAATCACTACTGTTCTTGAAAGCTAAAAAAATCTGAATGAATAACAATGTGTGCACAAGCACATTGTTGTGGTAAAGAACCCGCAATAAAACTTTCCACTGACAATTTGATCAAGGGGCACATTCCTTGTGGATAATGTATTTGATGTTAAAGAAAAAAATCAACACGAACTTCACTTTGCTGCAAACCTGACATACTTTTTTTTAAAATTGTCCTCTGCGACAACTGCTGCTTAGTTTCAGGGTCATACTGTAAACCTTTTCTGTTCTGAATGAACTGACACTCATTGATAAGAAATTTTTTCTTCCAAAAAAATAATGCATCTTCACACATCTGTTAGATATTAAATAATTATTTAGCCTATTTGTTGCCAATATTATATGTGCGAGAACGCCTAAGTAACAAAAACATAAAATGATTCACAATACATACTTTGTAGCAAACTTGGCACACAAACTTGTTGTTGATATTTTCAAAATCTTCGAGACAATTAAGATGGAATACTCGAAAGCACTTGTTACACTTGATCACTTCCCCACTTTTATGACACTTCCAACAATACCAGTCATGGCTGTCGCGATTTAACTGAAATCATAAAACTTTACATTACTTTTTTTGTTTAGATTTAAGTATGACTGGATATAGGCCTAACCAACCTAATGTTTTTTCCATTATCTCATTACAATATATAAACTGTTGCAATCGTTTAAGAAATTACAATAAATTAATTCCCAGATCTCAAACTCATATTTATTTATGTGGATTACATTTCACATGATGTATTACAGCAAACACTACAAGAACGATTTAGTTCAAACATTATAATTGCCAAGTTTTAAGTGCACAAAGCAGACATAAGACATTATCACTGTACCAAGGTACAGTAATCCTTTTTTTAAATTTTTAATGAAGATAAATAAAGACACTGGCACGCTACATTATAATTGAAATTCGTGTTTAGCAGACGGGTGATTTTTTTTATTTCGCCTTTTAAAACTTGGTTATGCATTGTCTTCAGAAAATAAATATATACTTAGAAAGTTCTTGCTTCAAGCTATATTTTAATACTTTACAACCCCAAAAAAGATGCAATTTTCATTGAGAATTGTCAGCAAGTATTTTTCATCATCTCATTTTTCGCATATTATTTTGTCCAGTCTTCTGGTTATTAAGAGTTTAATATACTTTTATGGACTGCAGGCAGTGCCACTGGATCATCAAGTTGTTACTAAACGTAGTATATTGTATTGTATTTTAACCCATTACAGTTTAAATAATAAAACTTTACCCACTACAGTTTAAATAATAAAACTTTACCAACTGCAGTATAAATAAAATAATTTTTATTTTAAACCTCTGAACGCTCAATACTTATTTATCTTGATATTAATTTTGCCATTTGTATGCTTATGAAAGTAATAATTTGTTTCCACACAATTTAAAAAATACTATCTTTATCTTATCTTAACCATATTATATTTCTGAAAGTTTGTGTGTTTGTTTATTTGTTCAAAGCGATTTAACATTTATGATGGACTGTTTACTACTTTTTGCTTGTTATGTAATTTTTTTGCTTAAAAGTTAAAAAGTGACGACTGAGCTCATAGTGCTGAATGGTCTTTAATTAATAAAAATTAATTCAATTGAAATTAAAACTTTACTCATAACGATAATATCATCCCGATTAGGTTTGTCAAATCATATACTTTAATTCGTTTCATGTTTATAAAAAAAATAAATGCAGAATAGTCATGTAAAAAAAGATTTGTGGTTTTAATGGAACAAATTCATTTATAACAATGCAATACTTATAGAGAGGAAAATAGGAATGTATGTATACAAATAATAATAAAATGTATACTTGCTAGTGATGATTTGATAAATAATTATTTTCAATTATAGAAATGACAATGTGTAGCATTTTATTCAGGCTAACAAAACTGAATAGGTCAAAACAAATTGTTTGGTAAAAAAAAAAGAATGTCTATATCGTATATATACGAATATTGAAAATGAATACTTGCCAATGATGATTTGATTTCATATCATTCATAGGCAGTACATAACAAAATATTATAGTAAGGTTATATTCTCAAATTAATTATAACTTTTATGCAAAAACAAAAATTTAATTGTTCAAAAAAATGTATAACTATATTATGAAATATTTAAGGGATGTGTGTTATTTTTTATTTAGAATTAAATACTGTACTTCACATTTTTTAAATTTATTATTTTTATTTTTTTAATTGAATAAAACCTGTCTTAGCGCTGACTATCAGAAAATGAAAAATCTGTTTTCCAGTAAATCTATTTTCAAATGAATGTAATGATCCTTAACTTGACAGAAAAAACCACTTAGAAATTTTTGTGTGATACAGATTATAATTTTGTGAAGAAAATCATATAAACTACTGATTATTTTCAGCTAATAACATTTATATTAAAAAAAAATATAATAACAACAATAATAATAATAATAATACTATCTTATATGTTAAAATCATGTACCTTTAAAGCGGTCACCAGTTTAAAGAGAAAGCAATAGCAAAATTACACATTTACAGAAATTTTTTACCTCAACTTTTGGTAATCTGTATGCCTCCTGTTCCACACCAGTTTTTGAGCCTCTTTTTCCGCTGAACCGTGTATGACGAATCAAACCTTCTTGGACACAGTACGACAATTGAGTAAATGTCTGCTCTATGAACATGGAACATTTTAAACTTTTAATTAATTTTGCGAGACATAGATAAATGATAAGTTACAATTAACTAATATAACCAGTTTAAATACCTTCTGTGAGATGATATTCTCGAGCCATATATCGAGTTATCCTGTCAATGCTGGGTGTCTGTCTTTGATATCTGATCGTCTTTATACAACTCCATAACTTTCTGACTAGATTTGGAGTTGATCTCCTTCTAACGGATAACACTTCCTCCATAACTATTATTCTGAAACTGTTATTCAAATTCAACCTCTAGCTAAAATTGTTAATACAATTTTTTATTATTTCAAAACAAATTTTACTTTCAACTAAAAGATAAAATTAAATGAAATTTACAGAATGAAACTTTTCAAGTGCAATTTTCATACTACATTTATTTCATTTTCTTATTAGGAATTCATTAAGAATAATAATTAATAGTGTTAAAGATACAAAATCAATAGTTAAGCTCAACTAAGCCTAAAAACATCTTGCCACGAATGAAGAAACCGAACCGTATTATATTGCCAGATGTATTTTATACGTTTATCTATTTTTTTTATTTGACTAATTTTCCAACGGAAACAACAGCTGTTACCAACGTGTCAAACTATTTCATTGTTAGTACAATTTTGTTTGCTCTGAGTCAAAAGCCAGGTTTGCAGTATCACACAACTAACAAATGTTACATAATCCAATTCACATATATTTCATGACAAACAAAATTTTAAAAAAACATTTTTAGGCTATTTGTAAATAATATAAACATGTGCAAATAAAGTGATTTATTTGGGAATGTTGAAGTCAAAACGGGTGGTTTTCAGTATATTACAAAATTTCACTTCACAAATGGCATACTGTTGGGATGATTCAAACATTTTAAATTATAACCCTCATTGAGTGATACCTCACTTTAAAAAAAGTTGATAAATGAGAGGTCTCTTATGTCCCTCTATTAGTAGGCCTCTTGTATTGCAAACACTGTAATTTGGCTAGAGTTCACTAAATCTAACTAACAACTGCAATGTTATTTATTCCTTAGAAGTTTATGTTGAATTGTGTTTATTTTTTACATTCTCAACTTTGAATTGACTAGCTTGTTGCACGAAAGAGCTGGTTTTTATTATCATAAAATAATATGAAAATTAACTTAACATTTGTTATTAGTAATTACAACCAAATTTCAACTGGCTGCTACATTGGATAGGGTTAACATAGGAGACACCGTGTGTGTGTGTGTGTGTGTGTTTGTTTGTGTGTGTGTGTGTGTGTGTGTGTGTGTGTGTGTGTGTGTGTGTGTGTGTGTGTGTGAGAGAGAGAGAGAGAGAGAGAGAGAGAGAGAGAGAGAGAGAGAGAGAGAGAGAGAGAGAGAGAGAGAGAGAGAGAGAGAGAGAGAGAGAGAGAGAGAGAGAGAGAGAGAGAGAGAGAGAGAGAGAGAGAGAGAGAGAGAGGGGGAGAGAGAGAGAGAGAGACAGACAGAGACAGAGAGCTTCCCAAAAGGCCAAAATATTTAAGTCTACATGAAAGCAGATAGCTACAGTTTTTTGAAACTTACATTGAGTGTTGCTATAAAATGGCAATTCTGAACCTGAATCTGACCAGATATGCTAAAAAGTGCCTTCTGTATAAACCTCTTGCTTCCAAGATTGTTGATTACATATTCTGCTCCATTCACCAGAATAACTGGCTATTATTATAAATATACTATGTAAATTATATACAAGATAGGGATTGTTTATTCTAAATTAAATAAAATCATCGTGAAATTACTGTCAGATATAAACAATTAATTAGACAGGCCAAGTCTTATTAAAAAAACCATTAGTACAGTAGCACAGCTGTAACATTATAGTAATAGCAGTGAAATACTGTAAATGAAGAAAGAAACTATAAGATAGTATGTCTGTAATTTTGCTGTAGGCTGTATCATATGACCTCTGAATTACCGTTATGAGCTACGCACACTAATGGACACTGTTTTTTGGTTATTCTTTGTTGTTTTACTATGAGGTGTGTTCACAAAGTAACGAGAATTTCGCAGGCTTGGAGAGTCCGATTGTCAAACATTTTTTTTATTATGTTGGTATACATGCCCTTGAAGTATGATAAAACTTTCAACTGTTTTCATTGTTGACTTTGTATGTGACAGCCACTAAGGTTAGACGTGTTTTATGAGCTCGGCGACTTTCGTTTGTCAAAAAAAAAAGGATCAAAGAATTTGTATCAAATTTTGTGTAAAAAATAGAATAAAGTGTAACAAAGTATTTGAAATGTTAACAAAGACCTACGGTGAATCTGCTATGAGTAAAGCAAGAGTTTACGAGTGGTATAAGCATTTCCAAGAAGGCTGTGAAGAGGTTGAAGATGATGAACGCCCTGGATGCCCCAGCACATCAACAACCGATGAAAACGTGGAAAAAGTGAAAGAAATGGTTATAAACAATTGCCAAATCACAATTAGAGAGGTCGCTGATCATGTTGGCATATCGACTGGATCATGTCATTACATTGTTTCCAGTGTTTTGTGTATGAAATTATATATATATATATATATATATATATATATATATATATATATATATATATATAATAATTCACAAACAAATGTTTGTAGGAACATATTCTCACTAACACACAGGTTTCCGTCTGTTTGTATTTACAAAATAAATTATTTTTAAAGAACTGTTTCCAGCTACATCTATGATATTCAATAAGCACTATAAAGTGTTAATAAATACCATATTTACAAAAATCTGAAAATTATATTTTAGTTATATTGGTTTTAAAGAAAGGATTACATGAAAATTTAAATTACTATCTTCTGAAAACAATTACATGCAATTTGACTAGTGCTTGTCTCAGCTATCAACAAGGATGCATTTTTAAAATGTGTGCCAACATCCACTTTTTTGGCAGTATTGTATGATACGAGTCTTTGAAATGATGGTTATAAAAGCTGACTGCCTTACAAATTTTACAATGAAGAACTCTTCATTTAGGAAACTATTCCATGTTTATTCTTTTAGCCTAAGAAAAATTTCCACCCCATATAACATCATACATTGCTTGCCTACATTATCTTCAACACTTTAAGCAGGTGTTAAGAAAAATTAAAGACCTAATTAGTTTAATTTTAGGCAAACAAATTGATAGCTTATTATTGCCATCTTAGTTTATAACCTAACCTAACCTAGCCGCCTCGGTGGCCTAGTGGATAGCACACTAGGCTTTCACCCCGAGGACCCAGGTTCGATTCCTGACAAGGGCTTGGCATTTTCATACGCTATAAATCATCCCATCGTCTGCATTAGCCCAAGTGTGCACAATAGTCGGACATTAAAAAAAAAAAAAAAAAATAGTTTATAAACATTCCTAATGACGCAAAAGCACAGAACTAATGAAAACAATAAATAGTTTGCAAATAACATGTTACAGTATACTTCACTGCTGTAGTAGGGCTACTTAACCAGCTGAGTTACTTTAATAGTTTTGCAATTAAAGTGTTGGCCACACTGATATAGTTTTGATAAGACTTCCCCCAAAAAGTTTTGTTTTGTTGGAAAAACTCCAATATTATTGAAAAAAGGTGATGCTTTCATTATATGCTACACAACATGTGTTTCACAACCTGTATGACAAAAGTGCTCAGTTAATCTCTATCTATTTTAATCTTATTTTGATTTGTGCCATTTGATATAAAACTTTTATAAAAATGAGCAATTGATCCAATTAAATACAATTTTGTATAAATCTGATCCACTTTAACGCAAACCTAGTTTCATCATTTTCGACACGAGAATGAAGAACAGTTTAATAAATCAATGATGGTCAGATGGCCAGGAGTGGAGCTGCGCTAAGCTGTGACAAGCATAGCGGAGCTGAATGGAATTAAGTTGAACAGCAACTAGAAGCGGAGTTCAGTTAGTTTAAATAACGTGTTTGTATCTTTTAAATTTAAATATTTAACAGATTCTAAGAACTATTGCATTAAAAAACTGTAACCTAGACAATGGTAACTTAGATAACGAGAAATAATATGTTTGGAGATGGGGTACGGGAAGAGAAGTCAGTTTAAAAACCGAACCAAGACAGAGTCAAAGCTGCGCGGAGCGGAGCCCAGCAACACCGCTTGACCTCACTCAGCTCCATTATACTTTCAGTGGCTGCACTTACAATAAAAATAATAGGTTAGGTTTTGAATGTGTAGTCCGTTCAGCTCAGCGCTACTCCGCTCCGCATTTGGTGGCCACCCGGCCTAAGTGTCATTCAGTTTTTTACCATGCTTTCTTAAAATAAGCAAGTATAATTATTATTGTGGTTCTGATTTATTTTTATTTGTGTAACATTATTATTGAAGTGTTTAGTGCAACCTTCTTTTGGCTAGCCAATCACATCCCTAAACAGTGAAATTTTGACAAGACCTGACAAAACATCTTGTCACCTGTATTAACTGCCTACAAGGGGGGTACTATGCTATGTAATATATTTATTTACTAATTATATTTGTTTGTAGAATAGTACTTAAGAATTCATGGCAAAATTTATCTAAAATATTTACCAAACGGCATTATAAAAGTTTTGATTTTAGTCCTCCAAAATTAATAAAGGGTAGTATGAAAAGAAACTAATTATCAGTTTAAAGTTTCCATACTTTTTGATTCTTTTCAAAATATCAGACAATAATAGCTAAACTTAAAGTCCAATAGGAAAAAGCTAACCGTAACCCAATTTTTGCCATATAGACCTAAGGCCTACGCTAAAAAATTTAAAATTCATGAACAATCAATATGCTAAAAATTAAACCCAACCCAAGTAGAGTATTAAAACAATTATCTATCATTTCTTACTTTGAAACAGTATTATTTGATATTCTGTTAGGGAGTCTATAGAGTTTAACTTCACATTTTCTCAAACATTCTTGATGAGCTATATCCATATTGGAAATTTTTTAAATCCTGAAATAAAATATAAAACGAAATTAAAAGAAAACCAAAAATAAAAACAAATAGGTATGCGATATTTTCTGTTACAGGATTATAAGCTAACCTACTAGTTTATTATTTTTTCCGGTTCTGAAACGGCAAAAGACCAAATGAAATGAATCGGTGGCCACATCCACCAATGTTACACAAATGAATTTTTAATATGCAGAAACAGCATTAGGGAAACAGATCACGCACAGCGACACATGCTTATGCTATTACATTTGAGACAGATATGACAGCAGGCTATATCTGCATGCTACGAACAACTTCAAAATGAATAACAATTATATATAATTTAAGTACAAATATTTCTATATGCAGTATCTTTTGTGAAATACTATTTGTGTTAACATAATTTAAATGGCTCCAAAACCTAGGCTATTTTTGGTATTCTCTCATCGTTTTTCAGTATCAGATATATTTATTACTGAGTTTTATAATCCAGATTTCTAGAATCAGGTCAGCTTAATCTAAAATTAGCTGGGTAGCTTAAAATGGAGATTTAATTAAAATTCAAGTTTGTTAGCTAAATTTAGTGGCATAAAAAGTACCCCTCCCTCGCACTTCAAGAGGGGAAAATAATCCTAAGTTGACAAACATAAGTATAAATGTAAAGCTGGCCGATAACCTAGACAAGAGAGTGATAGAGAGGTGCTACCCTATTGTTGTCTAATCACATTCCCTCGAGAGCACAAATTTGCTCAGAACTGCCTTGTGGTTATAGAATTTTTTACAGGCAGGAATGTCATTAAACTGCAAAATAGTGGGTGCATAGTAAAAACGCGAAGTCGAAAAATGTGTTTGTGTAAGAATATCAAGCTGGCCAGTATTCTAACTGGTAAAGTGGCAAAGAGACTCACCCTATGGTCATCTAGTGGCATTCGCTTAAGCAAATATTATTAGAAGGACTTGTTTATTTCTCCACTGCTCTAGAACCAACTAGATTACCTACCAGCCTCCTTTATTTTCATAATGTGTATACCAGATAAAAATGAGACTAAGAATAAAGTAATATTAATGTGTAATAGGATGCATTGTGATAGATGAATTAATTGTGTTAGAGGTAGGTCAATGTGAGAGTGTATTTTTATTTAACATCATTCCTTGTAGTCTGTAATTCAATGATTTAGGGGAAGGAATAGGCCTACTACAAATTTGTCATACTCATTTCCTTGCCTCTACAGCTCTGAGGCTAGAGGACCAGTATGGTAGAGGGTGAATTCTTTTATTTGTAGGAAGTGGGGTATACATTTAACTAGTTTTGCCAATGGTTAGGAGATATTAGGTAATTGGAACAAAACAAAGTACAATCAAACTACTATTGATAATATCAACAAGTCTGTGAATAAAATATTGTCAACTAAATTTGCCCTTAAATAAATTGATGTGTAAACTGTAATGCTCTTTAAATAATTTTATGATTAGTGTCCTAACATGTACGTAGGCTATATACAAATTGCAGGAAGCAGGAGGCCTACAAATTACATACCTATCAAGCCCAACAAGTATTAGTTACTTCAACATGTTTGCCAGCTTATGTATAAACACATGACAGTATGACCACAAATTTAAAAAATTTCCCTGAAAGTACAATTTTTTAAAATTTCTTGATGTATCTCGGGCTGATATTTTTTGATAATTAGGATTATGACCTATTCTTCCTGTCAGTGGTCTATCCACTCACCTCATAAAGGCTACCGCGGTTTCGAAACTCTATCTTTTCATCTTCAGTCTGAGTCCAGAATGCAACGACATATAAGTCATGTGTGTAGCTTGGCCAAGCCGAATTTCATGATGAATATTTTAAATGTGTAATTGTGCTCAGTGTTTGTGATGTGTGTTTTAATATTTTGTTTGACTTTGTGACGACCTCGACAGAGGGATTTAAAATTTTGTATAATGGCCTGAAGATGAAACTATAGTTTCGAAGCCATGGTAGCCTTTATGAGGTGAGTGGATAGACCACTGACAGGAAGAATAGGTCATAATCCTAATCATTTGAATATGTGGTCCGGTGGCTATGTTACAATAATGATATTTTTTGTTTGTACAAACATATTCTACTGAAAATATCACACAATTAGGCCCTTTAGGCTATTTCAAATTCAATCCTCCCCTTTAGGCATAGGCTAAATTCAATTTGTGTTCAAACAATAACATTTACAAGCTATAAAAGAATTGAAAGTGTATGAATGGTCATGCTCATCAAATAGTACCTGTCCCAACATGTATCTATGTGCACATTATCTTGTGTAAAGACTACAAATATACATTTTGAAGGGAAAATTCGTAAAAACCAAATAAGGGAACCGCACAAAACATTAAAAATAAGTATTAAACAAAACACGGCTAAATTTTGTTACAAAAAAGTGCTAATTATAGGCTTATAAAGTGCTTATTATTTATATATACCACATTTTAACATAAATTTACAAACAGTTCATGCCACTTAATTTGTTAACTTTAGGTCAAAACAAAAGTTATTATGTATTCCTTTGATTATGTTTTCCTTTGTCTATATTTGTTTCTGATTCGAACCGGTTTAATTACAAGCCCTATTGATTGGATAAGAAACCGAGGGAAGCAGTGCAGGAGGTAACATAAACATTAGACTTAAAGAAAACAATAAGACTTGCAAATTTCATACTTACCACACTTCAAAAATGTTGAGTTAAATGTAAAAACACAAACACATAACAAAACTGACTCCTTTGATTCAACCTTTTACTAACTCGTCATCAATCGCCATCGCTTTTGACCATTGATAATAAAATAATGTTGTATTGTAAACAAACCAAGCTAGTGAACTACTAGCGCTCACCTCTGCAGTGGACTATCAGAAAACTGAATTTTATTGACTATTTAAAGTACTTGTCAATAGAAAAATTTACCATTGAAAATTAATTATTTTCTGTAATGTGCTGCTACCTATAAAGGTATAATAGTAGTTATTTATTTCATTTTGTGTTAAAAATCGAAAGTTGTAATGTTAAAGTTGTACATAGTAAAAATTTAAAAGCATTATTTTAAAAGATATCAAAAAGGCGTTTTATCATAACTAAAATGAAGCAAATATGTTATTGTAATGATTAAAAAAATATATATATATTAATAGCAGCGTTTCCAAAGCTTCATAAAATCGTTGAGTGTATAGTACAAACTATATTCTAGCTAAACTCAAGAATTAAATTGTTGTGAAAGCTAGTAGGAACTAAATTATTACACTGTAATATTAGCGTCTACGTTTATAATATTTTACTGGACAATAATTGTTGTAAAATAATATATTTATATCGCATACATTATTAATATTAATATGTGGTTAGTAAATTCATTACAATTGATGTAAATACTGAATCTTTTATTGTTGCTTATGAACAGAAAATTTTTGAGAAATAATTATTACTGATTTAAGAAAATTAAAATTCAAAAAAGTGCAACACACACACACACACACAAGTTTGAGCTTGTGAAAAATAAAAAAACATTAATATAAAACATTTAATGATGAATTTTTACTTGGCTTCACATTTTATAAATTATGTATTTATTTATGTACAATCATTTATGTAAAAAAATGAAAAAATTTCCTTAATTAAATTCCTTAATAATTTTGTGTAAAGTTTTTTTTAGGTATATCCAAAAAAGCTATAAAGCCTGTAAAAGCTATAAAAAGTACTATAAAAAGCCTGTAACCATTACAGCAAACAAAAGGAGAAAATAACAAGTTGTATAATCTTCACAATTGAAATGAAGATCAAGCATGGAATTGTAATCAATTACCAAAAGATCTGAGAATTGTTAAACTCAGAACGAAGTGAGATGGCAGAGAAAATTAGAAATGCAAAGAAACAAACCATCTTATTGGCAATAAAAATACCACGCAGGGATAAGGAAGGAGTATAAACTTTTAAAAGCATTCAAATTCCTGCAAAAAATTAAATTCCCACAAAAAAGGTGTAAAACAATTTTGAGAACACCAAAAGATAGTTTATATATTCTATCAAACAAATAAAACAGAAGAAAACTTCAAAAATAATAATAGATGGAGTTTTTACCAGAATTTAAAGCAAAATTCAAAAGATTTATACCTCATAAATCATGTTCCAGTAAAAAACTAATCTTGAACAACAGATGAAATTGCTAACACCTAGCAAATTATTTCAAAGACTTCTGCACTTTGAATGACCAAAGAAAGTGTTAAGAACTAGTCAAGAACCAAGAGATAAAATGGCAGACACAATCAATGCCACTTTCAGATGGAAAATTTCCTATGATTAAATTTATACTATTACAAAAATTGTATACATTTTTCAAAAAATTGGAAATTTGTCTCAAATGTATTATTAAAAATTATTACAAATTGAATGTAGTAAATGTTTTAAAATCGAGCTTCAGTGTTGTAATCAGCTTGTGTAAGTATCAGCCAAAGGCAAATAGGTTTGTTCAGTTGGTATGCAAGAACCAAAGGGTCGGTACAGGATAAAAGTCGCCTAAAGTCGAATCATTCAGATTTATAACATGGAAAAATTTCATTAATACCAATATAATGAAACTGTAAATTTAAATAGAAAGTACTTTTAAAGTTAATTTCTAATTAAACATGTTTTAAGACGATTACAAAGAGTAAACATTTTTGATAAAAGTAATAATTCAGAATTTATATTAATGTTTAAATTTGAGATTAAAACTTAACATTGTAATAAAGTAAATTGATTCAAAATAAAGTTGTATAAACATGGTAATTAACAGGGTGTAAAACTAAATCGTAAATTAAATATGGTAATAGAAGTCTAGTAATGAATGGCACTGGCAATAATTAATTAATTAATAGAATGTGTTATTAACAAAATCAAAAATTGTAAATTATGGCAAAACATAAATTGTTAAAAGTTTTAAAATGTACTCAAGGATACACATGTACCAAATAATTATACATGGATTGCCAAAATTAAATTATATTTATTAAAAAAAAATAATAGTAACTTTAAGCCATTTAACACTACCTGTTCAGACAGCCTGTTAAGTGGTCTTGACAATGGTCTAACAAGGAAACCTTAATTGGTAATACTCAAAGAGTTGTGGAAATATACAAGCGTGTTATTATTTCATTAATATAATGGATTTCGACCAAGTACCAAACGTCTTAAGTATAAATAATTTACTGGTGATTTAGTTTTTTTATATAAAACTTTTTTGTAGGGCTTATACAAAAATTGAAATTTATCCAAACATTGTTTATACATTTCTTGTGTCGTAGGTATTTTGTGAAATGATAAATTTAAGTAAGTTGTTTAAAATTATAATGCTTTTAAAGTTAGTTATATATTCCTTAAAGTTAGTTATATATAGTTTAAAGTTAAATTATATTCCTTTTATTTAATTGAATTTGTAAAAAACTGTATAATTATAAAATAAAAATCTTAGATCCTAGATTCTATAATCTAGGAACGAGACTACTTCATTTTCGATGGATAAAATTGGAAGACTGTGAAGGCTTACTACTTGATCAAACTTAATAGTACAGTACAGTAACAATACAATATAAATGAGGAAGTGTGTGTAATGTATTTTACCAATTATATTAACATAATGTTTTGAGGGTGTTACAATAAACGGCCATTAGAGCTTCGTTTTATATAAGTTACAAAAAATATATAATTTTAAGACAGGCTATTTCTAAATGTCCAACTTCAACCAGGATAGTCGTTCAAATAAAACTATAGGCCCATACAGTACTTTTAGAATATATAGAGATTAACCTAAAAAATACAAAACCTATGATGCCGATGTCTGCTTTTTCTCTGGGGGTTAATGCAATCCCTTCTCGTAGGTACTAAATTTTAAAATTCAAAATAACATCAAAACTTGATAGTGAATTAATTTAACAGTGCCTAGTGAAATATTTAGATAAATATTTTAACTAACTTTTCAAAAAAAATATTCTCTTCGATTTTTGCTGTAGAATCTATAGTTATTGAGTTGTTTATAGTTGAAGTTGTTGATTTTTTGTTAAAAGAAACAGTACGTCCCAAACAATTTCGCCCCAGATAACTCGAAAAGCTCGCATTTTATTAAAAAATATGTCATAATCAAAAATATTGGTTACACAAAAGTGAGCAATTTCACTATATTAAAAGTTTTGTAGTCGTAATATTAAATCGAGTTTTCTTAGGACTCTCGTTTGTAAAAACTAAAGGCTGAGCTTTTATCGTTGAATAACATAAAAACGAAAACTTATTTAAAAAAAACAAGACATTTCTTTTAGTAGGGGAACGTTGCCTTGATCGTACCACTTTTTACCTTTCAATTTATAGAGCTTAGATACTGCCAGTTATCATGTGCAAAGTTATTCTATAGTTGAAAGGATTTATTCCCCCACCCTGTATATTTTTTCAATGTGATACAAGTTCATTTAGTACTTAAAAATTATAAATTACTAATGTACTGCAAGTGGTACGATGAAGGAAATTGGATGCCTTCATCGTACCAGGGGTTTCCTTGTTCGTACCCTAGGCTATACAATTCATTTAGAAGCAATTGGCTGAGCATAAATAATAATTTAAAAAATCGGTACTGAAAGAAATCATTTGTAATTTTTAACATTAACTCATAAGATACATTTTCATAATTTATTAAAATTAATATATGATAAAAATACATCACACACATTATGTTAATCGACTTTTGTGTTAATCCTATTTACACTTTTTTTAGTTCTATTTACAGTCGACACACACAAACGTTTCAGCTCTACTTCCGCTTTTGATATCTGCACAGGAGTCATGCACCCACAAACTGCAGCTTTGACATTGAATCTTGTCTTCTACTTTATTGGATTCACAGAAGAAACAATACAATTCTTGAAGTTTGCTCCTCTATCTGAAAATCACGTTGTTTCAAAGAAGATGCGATGTTAAATAGATTTCTTAGAAGCAACGATTGTTGACTTTCCGTGCAATTCAAGGGTTTTACTCACAAGTTTTTCCTTTTTTTATAAAAACTTCTGGTTTTAATTTTCTCATTTTTTCCTTCAATGCTTTAATCTTCTCTTGTGTTAACTGAAGTTCTTTTGCTAGTTCCAGTTGGTTTTTTGTATGGGCTACTAGTCATAATGGCTGATTTTTGTACTCCCCCACTCTACTTGTATTTTGAATGTGGTTTTGGTACAGGAGGCAGTGACTCAATTGAAACTAAAAGCTTCTCAGTTTCAGAAAGCTGGCTAATATCGTTAACATTCAAGATTTCAGTTGATCCAAGTTTGGGATTTCAAGCGGTCTTTTCAAGTTATTTTCAGGGCTTATATTTTTGAAGCGGGATACATTAGGATGCAAATATTGTCAAGTTGAGAAGTGGAAACTTGGTTCAGATTTTCAACTGCAGCAAAGTCACAGTCTTGAAATATTGTTCGGTCAACCGGCCAAACTCCACTCACCCGAAAGCCGTTGATTGCGTTTTCTATTGTTGCCGCTTTCCCGTAAGCCTCTGCACACAACCCAGCCACTTTGTACTGCGAAACACACAGTATAATCAGTGCGTAATAGATTTTAAGTGCATTTGGCAAATATTTTCAGTTCTAAAAGTGACCGGTACGATTAAGAAAACCTCAAAATGCCGGTACGACGAAGAAAACTCAAAGTAGTACGACAAAAGCAACTCGTCAATCTAGCGAATAATTCACAATTCCTAAACAATGAACAAAGCTACGGCTGAAACCGGCTGTTTTTTTAGTACTAGATTGAGTATATTAAATGAGTGTATGTAGTAAATTGTGTGACACTTACCTTAGTAGAATCTATGATCTTACAGAAAATAGTCAAATATCACTCGGAATCGTTCAGAAAAACACAAACTATAACAAAAACACTAACGGCTTTAACCAAACACGTGCACTTTCTGAAGGTCACTCTTTATAATGGTGTGGACGCATAAGTGCTCTAGCATCACTGTTAGTGGGAAAATTGGTGGTGGTACGATGAAGGATGCGGTACGATTAAAGCAACTTTTCCCTACGTAAAAAGAATTATGGGCTATTTGTACTTCGCTAGCATTAAAAAATAGCGTAGTTATGTCGAAAATAAAATTTTGCGCTTTCCAACAAAAATTAAAATAAAACTCATCGCATTTTCGTAAATTTTAAAGTATTCATTTTAAAATTTACTTCATTTAAAATTAGGATATTCAATTTTTTTTCTTTAGAATAGTTAGTTTTGAAAAGAAAATTGATACTTTTTCAAAAATCTTATTTTTCAAAATAATTAAAAAAACGGAAGTACAAAAATATTACTAACAAATTTAGCTTCGATACTGGCAAACAACTGTTTTAAAAAATATTTTTCAAGGCTAAAAATCACTCGAGTTATCACTGTTACAACTAACTATACGTTAGAGTGCGAGATTTCATCACAGGACAATTCAAACTCAAAAATCTCAAAACATAAGCTTTCTACAGTGTTTAATCTAATCACGTGACTTATATTTCTTAAAAATTTCAACAAAATAGTTTTTAGAACAACTAGATGTCTACAGAATTAAGGGAGATGACAATGATAAAACCAATCACAGTTTATCTGTTTAACGGAAGCTATTAATGCTGAAACCTTTTCAATATTGTTTGACAAGTGCCTACAAAGTTATTAGGATAAATGCATTGTAGGTTTCAAAGTATAGCAAAAGCGAAAATTTCTGCATAAAAAGGTAGAATAAGTGTAGCGTGGAATTAGAAACCAGAACAAAAGGGCACTTGACCGCGAGATGTGGGCTTAGAGGGGAAATGGGGGGGGGACTTTGCAATCTAGGCCGAGTTTACTTACATTTCATACCTAATGCTGCGCCATCGTAGTATGCGCTCAAACCATGTTGGATAATATCACCCATGTCAAAATGTTTCCACATTACATTAATTTCATAAAAAAGTTTAGGTTAAGTCCTCATAATATATACAGGATAACATTTATTATTAATTTATAGCGGATTTTCATTGGGAAATTAGCTATTGGAATGGCCATTATACTAAGGGTCAGATACGAACTTTGAAATGTACGTCAGTGATGACGTTACGGTTTTTTGAGAGGTCGTTAAAATTGTGTGTGTGTGTGTGTGTGTGTGTGTACCCAATTTATATATATTTATAAATTTATATATATAAATTTATATATATTTATATATAAATATATATAAGTTTATATATAAACAATTTATATATATATATATTGAACACCACACACACACACATTGTACTTCGCACAATGTGAAAATAAATTTACTTGCACATTTTTTTACAAATTAACTTGTAATTTTACTTCAACGTTCTCAGTCAACCAATCCAAATAAAATGACAGTTTATTGTTGAAATTTAACAGATTTAACATTTATTTCCAAAACGTTTAGTGTTGGTTACACTTTAAAATATGCCGATATTTTGACCGCTCCACTAGGCGTAGGACTTCTTTGCCCAAAGACGTTAACTTTTCGTCTTTCCAAATATAATTAATTGAGGCCTAATTAGAAATATTCACACATACAAACAAAAATACTATCAGTCGAGTGGTATCCACGAATGATTTTCGAAACGGATTTATTTAAAAAAAAATATAAACGAAACAATTATAAAAAGATCGTTGAACGTGATTGAAAAATAAAATAACGTTATCTCGCTGACGAGATAGAAGCAAAACTAACGAGATCACTTCGCGTAACAATATTTCATTTATCTTACACGGAAACGAAAATTTGATGACGTTGTCAGCGTTAAAATGTGCATAAATCAGCATTTAAAGTTTCCAAATTACATTGTATATGAACCAACGACTGTTTTGTTTAATTTTAATGAAAATTTAAAATGCTAATTTATGCAGAATTCAACAATGATTACAATGGTTAAATATTTAAAAAAATAGTTTGTTAATGCTTTTTAATTTTCGCTTTTTTGAAACGGTTCAACTGGTTTTGCTTGATAACGCATTTTTCCAAGCTAATAACAATTTTTTTGGGCAATTTCAATCAAATATGAACAAAATTATGATCGCAAAGTGAATAAACGCACACAACAATGTTGATTCCTTACAGTTTATGGACGTGATCTAGAAGCCGTATTCAATCATTTATTTTATTAAGGTTCCTGGAGTGATGGCGTAATATATATATATATATATATATATATATATATATATATATATATATGTGTGTGTGTGTGTGTGTGTGTGTGTGTGTGTGTGTGTGTGTGTGTGTGTGTGTGTGTGTGTGTGTGTGTGTGTGTGTGTGTGTGTGTGTGCGTGTGTGTGCGTGTGCGCGCGCGCGTGTGTGTGCGTGCGTGCGTGCGTGCGTGTGTGTGTGTGTGTGTGTGTGTGTGTGTGTGTGTGTGTGTGTGTGTGTGTGTGTGTGTTTTTAGTCACCAGGTATAGTATACCTAGTGTTGACAAGTCTAATCATGATGCTTGTTTCCCTGTAGAAATTCTTTCAAAAGAAACCAAAGGCTCAAGGATCCAACATATAATTTTTTACGGCACTACTATCAGCACTATACACGTCTAATCTTTTTTCACACAGGTTTACCAACAAAACCCGGATATTTTTCTCATCTAAAAAGCAAATTTTTCCCTCGCACGTTCCGAAGTCTTTACAATACAAAAATGTAATCCCGCGCGGCACATTTTAATCACAAGAAGCCGGATAAGTAAAGCATCCTTTGAGGACCGCTGTGGTTCGACCTCATACCCTGGTTTAATTAATTCACAGCGTGGACGTTAAGGGTTTATTAAAGTACTGGCTACTTTTATACATACAAAACCTGCTTCCTTGTAGAATATACAAGTAAAAATACATCAAGTAGATGTATTAAAAGATGGGAAGCAATGGGTAATCTTAAACTTCCAGTACTGAACGTATAATGAAATAGTAACTTAGAACTCACTAGGTTCAAGGTACAGTTGGTTTAACACAGTTGGTGAGGTACCAACTGTTTCAAAACATTAGGATTTTCACTATGTTCAGTATAATGATCTACCTTCCTTACCTTCGTCAATTCTACTTTCGTTGACGCGTTTCGGAAAACCTCCATCTTCAAAAACTATATCTATACTGGTCACCAATATTATGGCCCGTCCTATTTATAATTTTCTATCTCCACCTCGTACCACTCCTTTATTCAACTCGTGTACATTAAACCTGACGAGCTCGCTTCTGATTGGCTCTTCAAAATCATAAGTTTTCGCTCGCTCGCTGAAGAGTACAGATATAGTTTTTAAAGATAGAGGTTCTTCGAAACGCGTCAACGAAAGTAGAATTTACGAAGCTAGGGAAGGCAGATCATTATACTGAACATAGTGACAATAACCCTAGCAGAAAAGAAGAATATAAAAAGAATTTCATTAGGATTTTTGTTACAATTAGTTCTGGTAGACTAATTTTACCCTCTGACATATAGAAAATTAATTTCGGGTTCAGAAATGTTAGGTGTGTGCTGACAATGTGATTATTTGAACATGTTATTGGTAAGAGAAGAGGCAAAAAGGCAACAAAATGGGAGACTTTGCACATTAATTATCGTCATTTAGTATATTAATGATGGCTCTTTTTCAATCCAACTGGGAATTACTAATCTTTTTTCCCAGAGGACCCGGGTTCGATTCCCGGCCAGGGCTTGGCATTTTCATACACTATGAATCATCCCATCGTCTGCATTAGCCCAAGTGTGCACAATAGTCGGACGTTAAACACAAAAAAAAAAATTAAAAAAATAATAAAATAAATCAAACTGGGCAGTCAAATTTCAGACATGATTCAAATAAATGTAGGTTGAAGATTGTCTCTGAATTTGGAGATCGAAGTCAAAGTGTCTATGGAATTTTATCCAGAAACTGAATTGGAGCAGTAGACAGTTCGCCTTTAAGCGGACGGCTAGATAGTTCTGAGCATCTGTTGAAAAGATCGGTGAAGTTTGCACTTTGTATGATGTGGAGATCTCGCTGTAATAACAGTGGTTTTGCATTGGTGAATTGTTATCGAATGAACACCGTAGAAACAGACAACCCTGTAGTTTCGCTGACGCCAACACTTCTTTCCCTGCTGCTTAAAACTGCGAAACAAGTTGACAATACTCGCGTCTGATTGGTTCTTACTATAAGCCGTACAAGTATTTCCAAAGTACGCTAGAAATTTTTCACTTCTGCCCAGTAAGTTTTGCCGGCTCAAAATTGGAGCTTCCTTAAACACTAGCTAAATTCAAATTGGTGCATTATTTCATTGGTTTTGCAACAGTTTCCTGACATGTTTACAACCTCTGACCATAAGTACAGTAATGAATACAAAATACTGTATTCTGTTTATACTGGTACAGGCCAACAGAACATTGAGGAAGAACAAAATATTAGAGATTTATTGCAAACAAAAACTCGACTTATCATTTATTACTGCCACAATCTCGATTCGAGTAGGCCTAATATTTTCAATTTCTTTTATTATTATTATTATTATTATTATTATTATTATTATTTACCAAAAATTGTCCGGATATTTGGCTTTTTAGAAAACTAGATTTGAAAAAAAATCTTTGTACGTACATGTAAAAAAATCTGAAATGTACAAAGACATTTCAGCATAAAAGATTTTACCTTAATAATAATAATTATGGCAACGGTTCCAAGGCAAAGTCAAATCCAAGCGAACGATCCAAATCTCTGACAAAGAAAGAAAAGCAAGATCACAACACAACGAATGAAGCAATACTGGGCTACGAGGAACGCACAGAACATTAAAAAGTGATCGATTTAGTGTACCCCAAAATTGGGTGAAACAAATAAAGAAAAATAATAATGGTTTCACTTCAGATATGACCATATTGCATTATGTGTCTACATCTGTTTGGAAATGGCTACTTTAATTTTGTTCGATTTTATTATTTCTTTATTGATTAGATTTATAAATTGAATTCGGGCTGAGGAAAGGATATTTGAAATGTAAGGCAAAAAAAAAAAAAAATCCTTTTGATAACAATTTATTCGGGTAAAAGAGGCAAAGAAAGTCTGTTTAATTAAAATAAATTGCCCAAATTCATTTTGAGGTTAGGTCCAGTCAAACGCAGTTGGCAATAAATTGATGTTTACGTGAAATGAAGTTTATTCTAAACATTTAGTTAATCTACATTAACCCAATTGTTTTTTTATGTGTCCAAAGTGATAACGAAACATACGTACAGTTTACATCGGCAGTTTACATCTATACATTGTATGTATCGGATTGTACACAGTTAGTTAAGCCTAACAAAAAACTTGCTTTGGAAGTACTATTAAAAACTTTTAACTTCTGTTGCCTCCCCATAATTCCTTGCGCTATAACGTGCATTTTACTAATTCTGTTCTTAATAAGAAGATTTGTATTCTGTATATGTTTATATTATTTTGTAAAGATTAAAACACAATACGTTCAACAACATGAGATGTTTTATCCAATATTAAAAATTTACATCACTATATTTAGAATGTAATTATATTATAAATATTATTGTAATTTTATGACTCTTTTTACTATAAAAAGTTACTTTATAACTCTTTTATTTTTTATTCCTGAAGCGTATAATTTCTTTCACTACTCACTTAATGTATTACCAATAAAATATTAGTAGCCTATACGTTCTGTTTGAGTATTTAAAGATTAGGCCTGTTTTTGAGAAAAGGTAAAAACTGTAAAAAACCGCAAAAGGTAAAAACCATTACAGCTGATTTTTAAAAAGGTATTTTTTAAATTTTTGTGGCCTGGTAAAAAAGGTTTATAAACTAACATTTCTGAAAATTTTAATGTACTTGGCAAACTACACAAACATATTAATGTGAACGAACACACACACACACACACACACACACACACACACACACACACACACACACACACACACACACACACACACACACACACACACACACACACACACACACACACACACACACACTTAAACAAGCAAGTATTTTATTGATTCATGTAGGCTCAAAATAACAAAACATGACATATATAATTAAAGATATAATTAAAGCTAAGTCACTATTCTTTTAATTATAATATCCAAACTTTTTAGATACTTCGAATAATAAGAAAGTAAAAATTAGGCATAATTTTTAACAACTATCTCAAGTTCCATAACTTTCTAATTTGCAGTTTAGACTCTCTAAAACATTGGTTGTTTGACTTTTAAGTAAAGAAGTGATAGCCTGACAGCTCATGTTAACAAAGTCTGCTTAATGTACAGGAAAAGGTTTTCTCTGTCTTTTTAACGCCAGTCAGTGAATTAAGAAGGCTGTGCCCCAGCTTCACAAACCTTTCCCATCTATTCTATTTGCCGCTAATAAGAAAGTTTGTACTTTCGATTCACCTCAATGAGCACAGACACTTCAAGCTACTGAAGTATTAACAGTTTGAAAGTTATGAATTTTTAATTCTAAAGTTCATATCTACAATTTCATAATAATTTTTTTCCAATATAGAGAAATCAATTTTGAGGTTTTGATGGTCATTTTCAAGTCCCTAATTCCAAATTACGTGGTTTTAATTGGATTTACGTCTGTGTCTGTACGCTACGTTGGTGATTATAATATTTAACTAATTTCGACTGAAAATGTTCAAACACTGGTTTTTTCAATCTAGTTTTTTTGTATAATTAAATTTTCTGAAAATTGGCTGTAACGATTTTGTTTACATTTTGCTCGAATGTAGTTCATAAGTATTCAAACGAACCATATATTTCGCTTTATCAATAAAAATCCGATTTGGTAACTACCAAGAGAAAACAACTTAATTTTTCAAAATCGATTTATCAAATTTTGTTAAAAGTTTGGTCAAACATGAAGTTCTTTAACATACCTAAACAAATCTAGTGTATAGTTTCTATTAATATGCTTAAGTATTCTTTCCATTAACTTTGTTAACATTTTCTTGCTACGATTTTCTGACAACAAAACACAGCAATTTTTTCGCTGAGAATCATAAATTTATTTTATTTTATTTTGTATAGGCCTAAATTGATGACTTATGAATCTTTATTTATGATCATTAACAAAATCTGACAAACCGATTTTAAAAAGTTAAGTTTTTGTTTGTAGCTTCCGGGTATTTAGAAATGTATGTTTTGTTTTGGTACTTAAGTTCTACAAAATAATGTCTCAATTGTAAAAAATGACTTTTAGAAAACAAAAAACTTAAAATAGTCATGAAGTATGGAATAATGCAACTACTTACCAAAATTCATTGAAATCGGCTTTGTTTAGTCTAAGTGATAGGACCAAACAGTATAAAAGACGGATATTAGGTCAAAGTAAAACCTAATTTTTGAACTCGAAACCTGAACACAAATACGTCCATAAAAATCTCAAGATCGTTTTTTTAGAAAGTCAATTTGCATCTATATATGTTTTGTATCCCTATTTTCCTAGTAACGTTTGGAAGGAAAACTGTGTTTTAGTTCGCACCAGGTAACGACGCTGAGTGCTGGACATGTAAAAAATCCGAAACTAAATAAAATATTCGAAAACTTTACACAAAAACTTTCACACATTCAATTATACCATTAAAAAGTCAGTTTCCAATGTTAGCAACGTTTTTTTTGCTTTTGTATTTTTATTTTGAAGTTATTTGGGAATATAAATGTACACGTGTGGGACACGGGGAGTTACCGACAGAAGTGAAGCTTTTGTTAATGATATCTTTGCTGAATATGCAATTAAGTTTGAAGAAATGCTTACAAATATCTTGTTTTGTTTAAATAAATAAATACGTGAACCTAGCTTAGATATTATTTACTGTACTTATAGTAAGAGATCAGTTGTTTTATATTAATTCGTATTGATCAGCTGATTTCATTGAACAGCTGATAGCCTATAATAAGTTTCAGATTATGTTATTAAAAACTAGCTTTATTAACACCAATTACTATGAACGCTTATATTAACTTCGAATGCATTAAAAACGGTTACAACGTGCACGTGTTCTTCAGCTAAGGAAAATACCGAAACAAAAGCAACACAACGTTTTTATATAATACTTGTGTATTGTTATCGAAAAGGAGGAAAATTCGTTTGCTAGTTCGTTCCATATTTCCGTTACATTTTAAGTTCGGCAGACGTTTTTTCATTCACACCTCTCACTAAAGCTAATATTAAAACTTTGCTTCAAAAACAAAAACTTTTGTAATATTATAATTGTTTGTTAATCAATAATATGTTTGTTGATTATATTGTTGTAGAATACACACCGAAATGCGTTCTTAAAGATAGGGCTTGGCGGCAGAAGGCTTCCTAGTATTACTATAAAATGTGTATTTGTTTACTCTGAACCGAGGAGGGGGAATTGAATCATTGAATTGAATGCGAGAGAGCCTCTGGTTGTCGAATCAATAGGTTTATTTTAAGCGGAATATGTTATTAATATTCATACCCTAGGGATGTGTTATTCGTGTTTTAGCCGTTTCAAAGGGATAGATTCAATTACAGCTCCTCTTAATTTATATGTTTAACAATTCAGGTAAATAAGGCAATATTACAAAGTTGATTGCCTATATAAATAAAACACACTGCTGTTGAATATATTACTAATAAAGTGCTCAGATCGAAATTACTTGAGCGCAAAAGTTAAACCTGACCCATATGCATAAATTTGTTGACAATTTTCGAATTTTTATAAACTTTGAGATGAAATTTTAACGTTTTCAAACGTAGTTGATTTTTGTAAAATTGAGTAAATGTGATGAGGAATTAATTTAGTAAAATTTATTTGGGGTTGTCAATACGACAACTACAACCAAATTTGAATTTGACGATGTCGAATGACAAGAAGATGGCCTCTTTAAAGGATTAATAGCTAGTTGACTGTTAGACCTTAATCATAGTTGTTTTGTCACTGTGAAATGTTATTACCGACCATGTCATCATTTCTGTCAAATATTTTCTCCGAAACGGGCAACTACATGTATGTTGGTATTGTTTTGGGTTATGGAAAATGCATTGGTGTAGGAAAATGCCTCTTCGTGGAAAAACAGGGAAGTTCGCCTCCCCCGGGATTCTACCAAACATCTCTCTTGTAACGTCTTCGCGTCTTCACTTGTTAGCGAAGTGAACCTTCATTGAGTTTTCTATTTCTCGAGGTGTGTGTCCCTCCTTTATTAAATACCTCGAGAAATAGAAAAATAAAGGCACTACATTTTTTTTTTTTACGTCCGACTATTGTGCACACTTGGGCTAATGCAGACGATAAGATGATTTATAGCGTATGAAAATGCCAAGCACTGGCCGGGAATCGAACCCGGGTCCTCGCGGTGAAAGCCCAGTACGCTATCAACTAGGCCACCGAGGCGGCTGAAGGTACTACATATGGCAGAAAAAGAATGACGTATGAAAATTTTAGAGAACTTGGAAATTTTTAAATCTAAATTAAAGGGAGAAAACATAATAAATGAACAGATATCGTCGCAAGCAAATATTACGTTTAAAAATATTTAAAAAATTCAAAAATTAACAGGAGGGACGACCGTTGAAGAGAAAGTTTGAAAGGAGCCAATCAGAACCGAGCGAAAACGTATGATTTTGAAGAGCCAATCAGAAGCGAGCACATCAGGTTTAATGTACAAGTGTTAAATAGAGGAGGATTACGAGATGGAGCTAGAAAATTATAAATAGGACGAACCATAATATTGGTGACCAGTATAAATATAGTTTTGAAAGATGGAGGTTCTCCGAAACGCTTCAACGAAAATAGAATTGACGAAGCTAGGGAAAGCAGATCATTATACTGAACATAGTGACAATAATCCTAGCAGAAAAGAAGAAGAATATGAAAAGAATTTGTAATGAAGTGATTTAAACCCTAATTTTACGTAAGGTCAGATAAGCTAAGTAAACAAACTTGATAATCTCTAAGGTATCTAAGGTGTTGATTGATTAAACAAACAAGATAATACCTTACCCCACTCTCAGCAGCAGTACCCCACCATCAGAACCAGAGGATATAAGCAGCTGCACAGCGCTCAAGAAGGAGTGCTTCCCTGTTCTCCCAATTATTAGACTAAATACTTACATTAACACTAAACGTACATTTTAACCAAACAGCAAAAACAGTTAGAAAACATAGTCTCAGTCACAAATAGCCTAAGGGCATTGACAGACGCGCTGCTAAAGACCCGTTAACTGTGTCTATTCAGCTCGGGCCACCCTTCCTTTTTCTAGGAATTTTAGCTAGATTCTACACGCTGTTGACCCTAAGTTCTAAACATTGTTAATGCAAGCACGGTATCTATATACTGTGAATGCAAGTGTACATTTACGTTTCTTCTTTAATTGTGTGAACTGCGATAAGACACTGTGTATGCACACTTATCCATTTAGTGTTTAGGTGGTTTAAATCCACTCTATGCGTGGGATCGTGTTTACTTTATACAGAATTTAACTTTTGTGATTCGTTATGCGTGCAAACATTGTGCAATTCTTGTAACAGCAAAATGCACTGACAACGAAATGGCAAAGTCAATTCAGTAATGAGGAAATAATTTAGTTAAATTTATTTGGGGTCGTCAATACGACAACTACAACCAAATTTGAATTTGACGATGTCGAATGACAAGAAGATGGCCTCTTTAAAGGATTAATGGCAAGAATTTAATTAATTGTCTTTTTCGGAAATGGAAAATCCAAGAAGTCCGACTCCTAGTGACACTGCCACTGCCAGCCAAACCGATGCAGAGGGCTTCACTACTGATAGAAATTCACGCAAGCGGAGACCTTCTGACAATGAAGGCGTTCCAAACGCAAAATCGGCCAGAGACGAAGCGAGTGACACCAGCTCCGAGCGAGAATCGCGACCTTAGCCCAAAACTCCGACAATAGTAATCAGCTCCCCCAAAATTGGATTGCTCTGGCCCGGAAAATGAAAACCGTCATCCAAGGCGAACTAGACGTCAAACGTCAAGGAAAATTATTTCGAGTTTACACCACGACAGTAGACGACTTCCGTGCAATTCAACGCGTCCTTAAAGAAAACCAAGAGCAATTCCATACGTTCAGCCTTCCTGAGGAGAAGGAATTAAAAGTTGTAATTCCCGGTGTACCTTACGACACGCCGACGGACACAATCATAGACGAACTTGGAACCACGGGGTTCACCCCTACAGCTGTTACTCCACTAACAACCCGAGACAAGCGCTCGGTTAACGTCTTCCTTATCAAACTTAAGAAGACCGGCAGCTTTCAAAACATTTATGATGTACGCTATTTATTCCATTTGTGTGTAGAAGTCAGCACTTTTACGCCGCGTCCGGGCCTGCCGCAGTGTTTTAACTGCCAAAGGTACGGTCACAGCTCGCTTTTTTGCAACTTAACATCAAGGTGTATACGATGTGGCAAATGCCACGAAAGCAACTTTGTAAGAAGCGCGATAACGAATCGCCGAAATGTTGCAACTGTGGCCACACTGCTAACCACCGAGGTTGTCTCTACTACAAGGAGACATGACAGAAACAAAGGAGCCGAAGGCAATGCTTCACACAAGAAGATCGTCAGCGTCAACAACCTGCCACTAAACCGGCCAAACTGTCTCTCAGACCTCCTACCATCTCATCGGCGACTGACACGGAATCAGACAAGAAACAAACACATCACGAACCTAAACGCTCTTACTCGCAAGTACTGAAATCTTCAAAGGAAGCAGGCTGCCCACGAAGACCTAAGAAACAGAGGACACCGTCATTCATCACCAGGCTCCACCACCATCGCTACAGCCAAAGCCTAGAAAACGGCTTCCTGCGCGTGAACAAAAAACCAGCCCAACAGAACAGCCAGAGATTCCTGACGACATCAGTCATCATAAAATTATGTCTTGGATGGAAGTCTTGATTCCAAAGCTGCTGGCTGCCAAAGACACGAAATATCTAATTACCGCAATCATATCGTCTTTGCCAAGCCTCCTCAACACATCAACATCCACATGATGAAAGTCTTAAGAATTATAGCTTGGAATGCAAACGGTCTGAAAGATCGTAAACAAGAATTAATATCAGAAACACACTTCTACTATCAGCGTTCCTTCAACCTACCAGCATACATAATGTACAGGACAAATAGTTTGCATTCTACAGCTCGAAGACCGTCAGAAGGCACGTGTATCTTTGTGCACAGACGATTGACATACATGCCCTACACTCCACAAACAACTATAGAAGTCACTGTTATAACAACAAAATTCGACAAAGATAAACTACTCATCGTTTTTGCTTACAATCCTCCCAATAATAGCATCAAAAATTCTCACCTAAATCACCTCCTCACAAATCGACTGTCTACGCTAGTGGCTGGCGATCTAAACTCTAAACATCGGTCGTGGAACAGTCACAGCTAGAATCAAAATGGTGCAAATCTATTCAAATATCTACAAAACCATCCTGACGTTGTTGCTCTTGGCCCAGCAGATCCCACTCACTATCACCACAACCGCAAACTCCGCCCGGACATATTGGAGATAGCTCTTGCAACATATCCGTTTCTTCAATTTCTGATCTATCGTCCGATCACACTCCGCTACTCATCACCATCAGTTCCTCTACTTCAAACTCTTCCCATCCTTCAAAAAATCGTAAAATTGACTTTCGCTTTTTCTGCCACGATCTCACTACTGTCATACCCAACTCATTACTGCCTATCAGTACCACTTCCAAACTAGACTACCACGTTGAAACGCTACAGTATAATATCACCACTGCCCTTCACAACAAATCCCATTGCATTGCTCCTTCCTCCAAACAATCAGACTTGCCGCCTCACATTACTACAGAGCTACTCAGGAAGAGACGTATCAGAAAGTTGTGGCAAACAACGAGGGCACCTGCCCACAAACGGCAGCTGAACAAGCAGACGGCACTAGTCAAGGCTTTGTTAATGGAGTTTAAGGAAGACATCTGGGATAGCTATATATCATCGCTAGACATAAACAACGGGTCACTATGTTCACTATGCTAGAGCTCTCACCGGCGAAAAACGGCCAAATCATCCACTGGAATCTACTACAGGCCTAGTGTACACTCCCTTGGATAATGCCGAGACTTTTGCTGACACGTTAGAACATCAGTTTTCCCCTCATGCGCACATTTTCGATCCTGTTCATGCTTAACATGTTCAAGATCACCTTCACTACTTCCTAAATCAGCCGGTAGAATCAACACCCTTTCACATAACACAAGCTCAAGTTGCAGGACAGCTGAATCGCCTGAAACCTCGCAAGGCTCCGGGAATAGACGCCCTCGGCGCCTTAGCCCTACAGAATCTCCCACCCAGTGCGCTCTCCTACATTACTTCAATCTTCAACGCAGCCCTTTCTCTGAACCACTTCCCCTCAGCTTGGAAAACGGCAAAAATTATTCTCCTTCCTAAGCCTCGTAACTCTCCTCTTAAACCCGAAAATCATAGACCCATTTCTTTACTTTCCATACTCTCAAAAATCTTCGAGCGCTTGCTTCTCACCTAAATTTCACCTCTTCTTTCCGACTTTCTTCGATAGGAGCAGTTTGGATTCCGAAGGGAACATTCTACCTCACTACAGCTGGTCCGAGTCATAACCAGTCTCGTAGTCGCATACAATAAACATCTATCATCAGTGTCAGATTTACTAGACGTCAGGAAAGCCTTCGACCGTGTCTGACATAAAGGACTTATTTGTAAATTTTCGAACGCACTCCTGTCTTCATCGACTGTCTATCTTTTGAAATACTTTTTGGATCAGCGCTCGTTCAAAGTCTGCGTAGCAGGTTCCCTCTCCAGTGGCAGATCAATACAGGCAGGAGTTCCTCAAGATTCAGTCAGTCGTTGGGCCTCTTCTCTACCTCATCTATACGAACGACCTTCCAACATTGCCCAACGTAACCCTCTCACAGTTCGCCGTCGACGCTATGCTACATACTAGCTCCATGAACGGAGCATTTTCAGGTGAAAATGTCCGCAAAAAATGCCCAAAGACAACTACACCATCTTTCACCGTGGCTCACTAAGTGGAGAAGTGATATAAACACCAGCAAATCCGAGGCCATCTCCTTCACGAGGAAGTTGAAGACCAAACTCCCCCTCTCCTGTTAAATCATGTACCCATACCCTGGCAGCGCACGGTCAAATACCGTTTTTTAACATTAGACAGGAACCTCACGTTTTCACGTCACGTCAAATCAAAACTAAACCAAGCTAATTCACTACGCAGCAAGCTATATCCTCTAATAAACTACCGCAGCAATCTAGCGCCGACTACCAAACTCACCTTATACAAAGTGCTTCTTCGCTCCGTTTTCACATATGCAGCACCAGCCTGGTGGCCTCTTCTCTCAAAAACCAACAAAACCTTTCCAATCCAAAAACACTCCGTCTCATTTCAAAATCTCCATTTTTCGTTTCCAACACCACAATCCTGCAATCCTTCAAGACCACAACCATAGCAGAATTTGTCTCGTCTCTATCCAAGAATTTGTTCGAAAAAACCGGCAACTCTTCTTATCTGCACATAAAAGCATTCAACGACGACATAGGGCCACCTCAATACCAAAGAATGCGGTCACGTGCCCTAATTGACCTTCCCCCATAGTACCAGACAAGGAACCAACGCAATAAGTAAACACCGAAACATATAATCACACCAACCATCAAAACCATTACACATCCCACATTTATCAATTCCTACTTGTCAAATAACCCAACAAAAACCACAGTCGAAATTTACAACAGTCCTTGTAATCACAATTATACATGCAGTCATTAAATTGTTTCAGGCACTACAAAATAATAGAGGACAAACCTCGTCATTCGTCTGGTCTGATCAAGAAGGAGTCAGGCTCTTACAGCCCAATCCCTCCCTATCTTCCTATCCTAGTTCAGTACCTCATTGTACATCACCAGACTATTCCGGCGTGCTGAGCCGATAGTCATCTCTTACCTCGAGTTATACGTGCGTGTTGAGCCGATAACTTATTTAGTTCCTCTCCTGTCTATACCCCAGTACCGGCATGTTGAGCCTATTGTTATCCTGTAACCATAACGGCAGGTCAGGCCGTTGATTTCCATTTCCAAAGAACAGCAAGTTGAGCCGACTGGAATTCCCGTCGACATAGACCCTGTTAGGTCTATGCCAGTTCCGTATCAAGAGTTCAGCAACGACGTATGGTGTCAGGTCAGCTACTCTTCCGTTTGGTAAGACCGGTGCAGATCACCAGACAGTCAGCCGTCTCCGTGTTCAGTGGCAAGATGTGTTCACAGAACAATCCGAGGCTAGAACCGTGTGTTTAGCCTACCCTACGGTATATTACGGGAAACCTCTAGAAAACTACGTTGAAAAGTAACTCCAGTTATCACCAGGAATTGGTTTGGACAAGACCTCGCAGCCGATAACTTTTGAAGTTTTCGAGAAAACTTCAACTGGAGCAACCAACTTTAGTTAGCAGCAAGAGGAACCAAAGCAACAGGAGTCCAAGGACTGGACAAGAGGACGACCAATGACAATTACAGACAATAGAAGAAAAAATTCAGAATTGATGTAGATGTGTTCATATTAAAATAGATAAATAAAGAAAAGTTACAAAAAACCGATATACTGCAGATTTTTATAATAGAACCCACTCCAAAGAGTGTATTTGGGACAAAGGTATACTTGAAAAAATTTAAAAACATCTTCAACTCTATAAGCAGGCGAACTGCGTTACAAACTTTCTGCAAAAAAAGCTTAAAATAATGAAATTTATTTTGTAATTTGGTTTTAAAACAACCAATAAGCCCCTACCATATATTCTGGTTACCACACGATCGAACCCAATATCTTGTACAGGACAAGAGTGGCAACTCACTAAATTGGTTTAGTGTTTCCTAAAGTGGGAATTGGTGGCGTTAAAGGACCAAGGTTCACTTGGAGGCAGTAGTTGTATTTACAAAGGCACTATAGCAAACAATGTTTTTACAAAACATGGAATGCTCTACAAATGCCATTCGAAGTTGTATTTATTATACCAAACAATGTTTAAGTCACTAGAGTGTTGTACGGAATTCCGTTCCAATTTTCGAAAAAATAAATCTCTTAAATTTTCTCCATCGCCGATTATGTTAATACATTGCCATTATACATCTTTTATCGGTATTTTTACAACCAATATTGGAACATATTTGGGACGATGACCACATGAGTCAAAATCATCAGTGCCTTTCATTTCAATTACTAAAAATTCTGATATAAAATTTTGTGCTAAATTTGTCGAACTGTTTGATCTAATGAATTGCGCACATGCAAACAAAAATGTTAAAAAAACGAACTTCTTAACTCAGATATTTTCGCAACCGATAAAAAGTAAAAACCATCTCAATATTCTTTAAATTTACCTTCTGAAGAAAGCTGCCTTTTTTTTATAGAAATAAATTTGATCGGATTCCAAGTAAATAGAATTAAGTAGCCTAAAGTTGGTAGACCTGTACGTTTAAGATGCGTAAAGCCAAGTCAACAATCGGTGTTGAGGCTAAAACATACAGTTGGCAACCCTTTTAGCGTTCGTGTCCTGATTTAAGACGACACTGAAATGCTTTCCAGCCATCTAACTGAAGCCTGAGATTTGTATTTCTAGTAGTACCTTATTATCATTTAGTCTAGGGGTTCATAAACTGTGGCCATCTTACGAGGGGATGTTTCACTCAACGACTATTAGTACAAATTATTTTGTACTTTCACATGTGTTTAAAATGTAAAACATATTTATTTATCTGAATTTAACCAGAAATTTATCTAAATTTTACATACTTACTTTTGTGTGTGTGTGTGTGTGTGTGTGTTTTTTTTTTGTTTCAGTGGCGTATTGTAAGTGGAAGATGCAGGCTCTCTCATTTTGTTTGTAGTGTTAGTCTACTCGTAAATTATATGAGACACAGGCCCATTTATTAAAATTTAAAAATCAAAACAACTCTACTTAAATGAATGAATTTATCTTGGATTTCTCTCAAAAGGTGATAGCATAATGACTGATACATTTTAACTATCTACAGATAACAATAAAAACGTGGTCTAAGACGTAATACAGTTATAATTTATCTAATTTAAGCTGTTTAATTTATCTGCTCATTAATTAAAAGAACAATACGATAACGTACAGAAGGCTGATCACGAATACCATCACAAAATATTTGAGATAAGACCCTAAATAAAAATAAGAGTATTTTTTTAAAAAGTATGTAACCTACAATAATCAAATAGTAAATTGTAATAATAAAATATAAAAACAATATATCAACACGACACGAATTATGTTTATGAGCGTGGCACGAAAAAATACACACAAATATAAAAAGTCTAGGTGCATTTTAATGCTAGCTAGCCATTCAAAAAGCGAAGAGTTGATGTGTTAAAACGTCATACTTTTAACTCACTTGTTGTAGATATGCAGTCAGTTAATAGTGGGGGAAGTATTCGCTTCTGTCTGCAGGTTGCCGTAAAATAGAAGGTAGCTTATAATATAAATGTTGTAAAATAATATTCATTTTACGTTCAAAATAAAGCCTTAATTATATTTTTTTAAATGGTAATAACGTCGAGTATTTGTAACTTATACTTTGGACTTATACGATGAACCATACGTTCATTTTTTGGGGCTTCGCAGCTAGCCTTAGTAAGTTTAAAAAATAAGCCACTGGTTTGTTTGTTGTGTTTGTGTGTGCCTAAAATAATTGATCTGTGTTTTAGTATGTTGGTCTGGATTGCTTATTTGGATAAATTCCCCTCTTTTTAAAAACAATAAATTTTGTAAGCTACTTTTTTTTTAAGTAAAAAAACATTCTTAATTGTAGTCTACAACTACTCGAAAAAATGAGTCGCTATATCTAAACACAACTCGAGAAGCTGTCGCACAAAGTAAAATATTGCCCAAGATTTTAAAAACCATTTCATCAGATTTGACTCAAATTTTGGTTATATATAAAGATTCAAAACTCAATTCCGCGTACCAAATCTGAAAAAAAAGAAATTTACGTTTCTGTGTAAAGAAAAAACTGAAAATATACACTGACCACCATCGTCTTCGTATTAATTTTCTGTTCAGCCATGAACCTAAGTTTTCATGTCAAATTTGTCATTCCGACTTGAGTTACCATTCTTAATTTTACCAAATTTTGAGCAAAATCTGATGAACTGATTTTGAAAAATCAGGCCGAATGTGGGTTGTCGTCTAACTTTACATCCAATATTGTTTGTTTTGTGGAAATAAACAGTTGAATTTGAACCGAATTTAAGAAAGTTTTTGTAATGTATTTACACCACTTATTATTCTTGTGTGCTTTTTAATATTAATTATGAACGTAACTGTACTGCTAGTGAAAAGAAATCAAACAGCTGATTGTTTCTTAAATCAAAATTTTACTTCAGTTTATGTCCTACTGTTTAATCAAAGTTGCGGATAGGTTCTTCGTCTTGCGCTTCACACGTGACTCTCTTATCGTTCTTGTCGATGACTAGGCGCACCACACATTTCCTACGCCACCATTGGTGCCACTGGGCCACGTGGTGCTGGAAGCGGACCACCATCCACGACGTATACACCAGGTCCATAGTGGCAGTGAAGAATACCAGTGTAAGGCTAATGAGCCGAGTTGGAGTCATCGGCTGTAAAAAATATCGGACTAATTAGTCAAAAATATTTCGGAAGTCCAAGGTCTTTTATGTACATCCTGTGATGTTCTGACAGTATTAATGTGCAGAACTTAACTATAATTTGGAAAATAGCATGTTTGACCATTTTTAAAAGTGTTTGAGTCCCTAGATGGGACAAATGTAGCAGTATCAAAAATATTTTTACTTTTGAAATAAGAGAATAAAATGTAAAGGTTTAAAGTAAATGTTTTGTAATGTACATGTTTGATTTTAGATTAAAAGGAACCGTTTGCTGATTACGACTGCGGATTGAATTTAGGGACAATTTTAAATGGCGGAAATGGAAAGAGAAGGAAATGATAAATTTATTCAACCCCTATGTTTTGGTAGTAAAAGTTAAGAAACGATAAAATTACTTATAAGCTATATTTATAAAAAAATTAAAAAAAAACATTTTTTAGTATATATAAAATAATTTTGGTTTTAATTTTTTCAAATAATTTCAGTAAGACTTAAATAAATAATTTAAAAACTGCGAGTCAAATGACAAATAACTATGTATAAATCTAAATAGTTGTAAAAACACTAAAACTAACTATTAAAATTAATAAATTAAAATTGACAAAGACAAAAAAGGTCTGTAAAGCTTGGCACACAAATTTATTTTGGTAATAAATTGAAGACGTTACACAGAAAAAAAATTTCAGTCATTCAAAATGTATAAAAAAAATTCAACGTTATTAATCTTACACCATTTTGAAAATCTGATTTCAATATCAGAGTAAAATTATGTCTGATTTCAATTTCATTTCAATATCTGTACAAAATGGCAATCCAGTTTTCAACACTCATTATACGATATTGAAATCAGGTGTTTAAAATAGTGTTAGACAGAAAAAAGTTATGAATTTTACAACAATCGTGGTACAGTTTAGCACTTTTATTGTAAAAATACAACAAAATATTTTACTTTGTATGATTTTGTTACTTTTTGAAAATTAGACTCTATTACGTCGTAAACCTCTATTTGGGACACAATAATCAAAACTCTGTTCCTAAAATATAGTACACGTTTTAAGGGGGTGGTTAAATATTTTTTTCCTTATTATATATATATAAGTTATATAGACAATTATTGTAAACTTTGCTAGATTTAGTGTTAGGCTTAGCTATATTTAATGCTGACAGTTTAGCTTTTAACACAGTAAGCATTTTCATGTACCTAGAGAAGAAAGAGCAGAAGCTCAGTGTTAATCGAGGTTTCACTCAGTTCGCATCTCAATGCATATGAGACGAACTTAAATAATTATAATAAGTTTTAAGTGAATATTAAAGTCTTATTGTAATTAATAAAAAGTTGTTTTTTTAAAAAGCGACATCCTCGAAACCATACCATAACTTATATATATATATATATATATATATATATATATATATATATATATATAAAAAATCATCACCAAGTTTGTAATTTCGCTACAAATTTATTAAAAACTCTGGCACGAAAATTGATACTTTAATTACAAATTGCTTTGACAGTAAATATGTACAAAATTATTAGACGAATTCGGAAAAGTTTATACGTAAATAGAAGCAACATTTACCTAGACGCACCACGCCAAAACAAAACATGAATGAAAGATGAGTTGCATCTTGTTATACCACAGATACATTTTCTTTACTTGTTTCTCAACACACAAATCTTGAGATAATTTATTTAAAGTGAATCGGCATCCCGTAGCCTAAAATAGTGCACTGTGTTCGTTTTTTACATTTAAAAAATATATTGCATAACAATTGAATTTAAGCACAAAAGTATTGTTCAGAATAACTATTCATGGAGGATTGTTACAATTTTTTCCGCTGTATAGTATATCTTTAAAATATTATCAAATGTATTATCAAAATACAAAAATAAATGATTCAAACAATCTTTTTCACAATGAATTATTTCTGAAAAAAATCGTGGTCGAAAATAATCGACTAAAGAATGATTTCTCAAAATCGGTTCATCAGATTATGAATGGATTTTGGTCAAACATTAACAGCCGTACTGAAAGTAGTGCAGCAAATTTGAAATAAATAACAAATATAGTTTGAGAGTAAATAGGGGAAAACTGTACGGCTGTCAGGGTTTATTAGCAGTTTTTTCCGGAAAAAAACAAATGATATGATTTATCAATTTGAAACAAAGTTTTAAGTATCGTATATTTCAGTGATACATTTTCAATTTACGATGGGGTAAAATATTTTCAAAGCTTTAGTTGCGGTTTTATTAACAGTGTTCTTTATAATGTTTTTAATCAGTAATTGAATATTCGTTTTGTTACTTTCTAGTCAGATATTTTTCATCGTTTGTGTATAATGAACAATGCACGACGTTTCGAGACTGTGTATCAACGTCTGTAGTCAAGTAAATCGATTAAAACATAACACTTTAAAAATTTAAATGTAGACTTGAACTAGATAAATAAGTCGAAAATAGCAAAAAATATACTCTCCGAAAATTGTACGAGAGTTTATATTATTACACACACACACACACACACACACACACACACACACACACACACACACACACACACACACATATATATATATATATATATATATATATATATATATATATATATATATATAATATAAAGTGTAAAACCTTGTACAGAAAAGAGGAGGAGACTACAGGACACATAATCCTTCATTGTGAAGCTCTTATTGGTAGGAGGCTACGGGCTTTTGGTTTCCAGAACCCTAGGGATCTTCAGCAGAATGACTAGTCAGTGGATTGTTTAGTTGCACAATAGGTCTGTTGTCGCAGTGCCAAGGTTGTATTATGTCTTCCTCCAATTTAAATCTAATCTAATTTATATATATATATATATATATATATATATATATTATATATTTATATAAAAAATTATATATATACATTACATACACATATACACTTTATATATATATATATATATATATATATATAAAATAAACGACAAATAATTGAAGTAGTACATAAAGTTAACAAACAACCCTAATATGTTTAATAACCGTGTAATATTAGGTACCGAGTGACGCAGATTATTACCATTGAATATAAACGTAGTAGAAGTTCAGCCACAATTATAAAAAGCGTGCTAAAATATAATCAATTGGGATATCTGCCGTTACAAACACTGCAAGCTGGAAGAACAGGAAGTGGAGACGTTTGATAGAATAGACAGTACTATTATCTCTTTAAAGTACGTGAACGCTTTGCAGCAAGATGTCACCAGCATCGAGCGCTCAAATGCTCTCACAAGGGTTATCATTCTAGTACGTTTTACTCACAATCTGTATGGAGGAGGTAATGAGTTCCACACGGTACAAATTCTCGGTAGTCACAATGCCCGCGTAGGTCCCCAACACTACCATGGGTGTGAAGATACACATCACCACCAAGTCCACAAGTAGGTCACGAATATCACGCCAGGAGTCTGCGCAGGTCAGCCATTTGAATATCGATGGCACCAGACCGTACCTAAGTGAGTAGAAACAAGTAATATAAACAAATGTTTAATAGTCAATTCCTACTTAGGTCAGCAATTTATTCCTAAATTTGTATCCTGCTAAATATCTTATATAAGAGAAATTTTTTTGTCCCATATAAAACTAAAATTAATTAATTAAATTTAATTAATGAATTGATATCTGAAAAAAAACTCTTTTAACATCAAGCGACATCCACTACAAGTTTAAAAAAATGTATTTGAACTTAAGTGGATGAATAGAAAGTATTTTATTAACGATTGAAAATTTGAACAAGATATATATATATATAGGGAGAGTGTGAACTAATATTATGATTTGAAAATTAACGCTCTCTAATGGTTATGGTGATAAAAGCGAATATTCACTTTTATAGTATCGTTAAAGTTTTCAGTGGATCATAAAGTAAAATTAAAATTACTGTAATGTACTGATTTATAATACAATTAGTTACGATTTGTTACTATATTACTATATGCAGTAAAGTTTAGAAAATGTGAAAACAATCCTTCTTGCATCAATTGAAAGGTTTATTAGTTTAAAAAAAAGATTTTTTTAAATATCTTTTTTGGTTTAGTACAAAATCAAAATTGCCTTTAAAAACTATTGGAAAAAGTAAAAATTCGGATTAATTTTTTTAAAACATTGATCTTTTAAAAATTGTTGATATGTGTGAAGATTCATGACTTCACGTCATGACTTACGTCAGGGTAACATATTGAAGTTAAAGAAATTTACAGTTTAGAAGTAAATCGAAACAAAATATAAAACTAAATATAGACCATCGTCGAATAAGTATTGTTTTTTTTCAATTTATTCACCAACAGTAAATTTAATTTATTTCAAATCTGTCTTGAGTTATAATTATTCATATGGACAAAATCTTATGCACTGATTTTCATGAATTAAACACGTTTCACCTCTAGTTTCTAAACATAAATTTTGTGGTAGTCATTGAAAAAAATGTTTCTGTAATATTTTTGCACTTTATTTTAAATTATCAAATTAATCACAAAATTAATGATACAATATTTTTTAAATACAGATTTTTAATTGAAATTGGTACAAAAGGTTTCGAAAAATATGTATGTCATGGCCCTTCCACCTTTGTGGTATTGTTTTCTTTTTCAGTGAATCATAAAGTCAGATAAACATTACTGTGACTCAACCATTGTTGATGCATTAATTTATCTCTGTTTGCAGGATATAGCCAAGAAAGTTTAAAGATTAAAAAAACAATTTTTCTTTGGATATTTATCGTTAAAAAAAAGAATATTGCAAATATTTTTTTGGGATTTTATTACAAAACCTTGCGTTTAGAAGCTATAAAAAAACGAAAATTCTGGCTATTTTCATAAAACAATTTTCAGATTTGTCTACAATTTTTAACAAGTATCAGTGTAACAATTTTGAAATTAGACAAATTTATCTCTCCAAAAGTTTCAGACAGAAACTATCGACTGAAAACTGAAAATCGGCAATGGTGAAAATTAAAGAGATCAGCTTTCTCAAAACGGCTTGTTAAAGTTTGCCTAATTTTGAATTATTCACAAAGAATCACTACTCGGGTCTGAGTACAAATTTTGACAAAAAAAAAGTTGCGATTTACCAGAAAATTCGAAAGGAAAAGAAAATAATAACCAGATATAGAAGCATTCTTTATGATTATGGACTTTATAACTTACATGTATATGTTATTGTTACTTACTGCAGAACTCTCTCAGTAACGTACTCGTGCCCGCACAACTTTATAACCTACATGCATCTGTTATTTTTTACTTACTGCGGAACTCTCTCAGTAATGTACTCGTGCCCGCACAACTTTATAACCTACATGCATCTGTTATTTTTTACTTACTGCGGAACTCTCTCAGTAATGTACTCGTGCCCGCACAACTTTATAACCTACATGCATCTGTTATTTTTTACTTACTGCGGAACTCTCTCAGTAATGTACTCGTGCCCGCACAACTTTATAACCTACATGCATCTGTTATTTTTACTTACTGCGGAACTCTCTCAGTAATGTACTCGTGCCCGCACAACTTTATAACCTACATGCATCTGTTATTTTTACTTACTGCGGAACTCTCTCAGTAATGTACTCGTGCCCGCACAACTTTATAACCTACATGCATCTGTTATTTTTTACTTACTGCGGAACTCTCTCAGTAATGTACTCGTGCCCGCACAACTTTATAACCTACATGCATCTGTTATTTTTTACTTACTGCGGAACTCTCTCAGTAATGTACTCGTGCCCGCACAACTTTATAACCTACATGCATCTGTTATTTTTTACTTACTGCGGAACTCTCTCAGTAATGTACTCGTGTCTGCACAACTTTATAACCTACACGTATCTGTTATTTTTTACTTACTGCGGAACTCTCTCAGTAATGTACTCGTGCCCGCACAACTTTATAACCTACATGCATCTGTTATTTTTTACTTACTGCGGAACTCTCTCAGTAATGTACTCGTGTCTGCACAACTTTATAACCTACACGTATCTATCATTGTTACTGAGGAACTCTCTCAGTAACGTACTCGTGTCCGCACAACTTTATAACCTACATGTATCTGTTATTTTTTACTTACTGCGGAACTCTCTCAGTAATGTACTCGTGTCTGCATAACTTTATAACCTACACGTATATATCATTGTTACTGAGGAACTCTCTCAGTAACGTACTCGTGTCCGCACAACTTTATAACCTACATGTATCTGTTATTTTTTACTTACTGCGGAACTCTCTCAGTAATGTACTCGTGTCTGCATAACTTTATAACCTACACGTATATATCATTGTTACTGAGGAACTCTCTCAGTAACGTACTCGTGTCCGCACAACTTTATAACCTACATGCATCTGTTATTTTTTACTTACTGCGGAACTCTCTCAGTAATGTACTCGTGCCCGCACAACTTTATAACCTACATGCATCTGTTATTTTTTACTTACTGCGGAACTCTCTCAGTAATGTACTCGTGTCTGCACAACTTTATAACCTACACGTATCTATCATTGTTACTGAGGAACTCTCTCAGTAACGTACTCGTGTCCGCACAACTTTATAACCTACATGTATCTGTTATTTTTTACTTACTGCGGAACTCTCTCAGTAATGTACTCGTGTCTGCATAACTTTATAACCTACACGTATATATCATTGTTACTGAGGAACTCTCTCAGTAACGTACTCGTGTCCGCACAACTTTATAACCTACATGCATCTGTTATTTTTTACTTACTGCGGAACTCTCTCAGTAATGTACTCGTGTCTGCATAACTTTATAACCTACACGTATATATCATTGTTACTGAGGAACTCTCTCAGTAACGTACTCGTGTCCGCACAACTTTATAACCTACATGCATCTGTTATTTTTTACTTACTGCGGAACTCTCTCAGTAATGTACTCGTGTCTGCATAACTTTATAACCTACACGTATATATCATTGTTACTGAGGAACTCTCTCAGTAACGTACTCGTGTCCGCACAACTTTATAACCTACATGCATCTGTTATTTTTTACTTACTGCGGAACTCTCTCAGTAATGTACTCGTGTCTGCATAACTTTATAACCTACACGTATATATCATTGTTACTGAGGAACTCTCTCAGTAACGTACTCGTGTCCGCACAACTTTATAACCTACATGCATCTGTTATTTTTACTTACTGCGGAACTCTCTCAGTAATGTACTCGTGTCTGCATAACTTTATAACATACACGTATATATCATTGTTACTGAGGAACTCTCTCAGTAACGTACTCGTGTCCGCACAACTTTATAACCTACATGCATCTGTTATTTTTTACTTACTGCGGAACTCTCTCAGTAATGTACTCGTGTCTGCATAACTTTATAACCTACACGTATATATCATTGTTACTGAGGAACTCTCTCAGTAACGTACTCGTGTCCGCACAACTTTATAACCTACATGTATCTGTTATTTTTTACTTACTGCGGAACTCTCTCAGTAATGTACTCGTGTCTGCATAACTTTATAACATACACGTATATATCATTGTTACTGAGGAACTCTCTCAGTAACGTACTCGTGTCCGCACAACTTTATAACCTACATGCATCTGTTATTTTTTACTTACTGCGGAACTCTCTCAGTAATGTACTCGTGTCTGCATAACTTTATAACATACACGTATATATCATTGTTACTGAGGAACTCTCTCAGTAACGTACTCGTGTCCGCACAACTTTATAACCTACATGCATCTGTTATTTTTTACTTACTGCGGAACTCTCTCAGTAATGTACTCGTGTCTGCATAACTTTATAACCTACACGTATATATCATTGTTACTGAGGAACTCTCTCAGTAACGTACTCGTGTCCGCACAACTTTATAACCTACATGCATCTGTTATTTTTTACTTACTGCGGAACTCTCTCAGTAACGTACCGTTGTCCGTACAATAACCTACAATAACCGTACAAATAACCTACATGTATCTATCATTGTTACTGAGGAACTCTCTCAGTAACGTACTCGTGTCCGCACAACTTTATAACCTACACGTATCTATCATTGTTACTGAGGAACTCTCTTAGTAACGTACTCGTGTCCGCACAACTTTATAACCTACATGTATCTGTTATTGTTATTCCGGAACTCTCTCAGTAACGTACTGTTGCCCGCACAACTTTATAACCTGCTGTATCTGTTATTGTTACTGCGGAACTCTCTCAGTAACGTACTGTTGTCCGTACAACTTTATAACCTACATGTATCTATCATTGTTACTGAGGAACTCTCTCAGTAACGTACTCGTGTCCGCACAACTTTATAACCTACATGCATCTGTTATTTTTTACTTACTGCGGAACTCTCTCAGTAACGTACCGTTGTCCGTACAATAACCTACAATAACCGTACAAATAACCTACATGTATCTATCATTGTTACTGAGGAACTCTCTCAGTAACGTACTCGTGTCCGCACAACTTTATAACCTACACGTATCTATCATTGTTACTGAGGAACTCTCTTAGTAACGTACTCGTGTCCGCACAACTTTATAACCTACATGTATCTGTTATTGTTATTCCGGAACTCTCTCAGTAACGTACTGTTGCCCGCACAACTTTATAACCTGCTGTATCTGTTATTGTTACTGCGGAACTCTCTCAGTAACGTACTGTTGTCCGTACAACTTTATAACCTACATGTATCTATCATTGTTACTGAGGAACTCTCTCAGTAACGTACTCGTGTCCGCACAACTTTATAACCTACATGTATCTCTTATTGTTACTGCGGAACTCTCTCAGTAACGTACTGTTGTCCGCACAACTTTATAACCTACATGTATCTGTTATTGTTACTGCGGAACTCTCTCAGTAACGTACTGTTGTCCGCACAACTTTATAACCTACATGTATCTGTTATTGTTACTGCGGAACTCTCTCAGTAACTTACTGTTGTCCGCACAACTTTATAACCTACATGTATCTGTTATTTTTACTTACTGCGGAACTCTCTCAGTAATGTACTCGTGCCCGCATAACTCGCAGTAACTAGTATCCGACTCTGCCAGCCAATGTTCCAAACACGTTCTGTGTACTTTGGACAGAGTGCCTTTGCATTTACAAGGAGACAAGTAGTTCTCGTAGGAGTCATTCCCGTGACAGATCCTGCACACCAGCAGACTGGTCATGTTTGACGGCGTTACAACTATACTTTCAGATATGTACTCGAAGGATTCCACTGTCCTAACGAGAATTTCGTCCTCTTCGTCTTCTTTATTCGCCGCCACTTTTTCCGTTATTTCAACGGAATTGTAATCATACTCTGTCGTTGTTAGATTTACCGGTTCGTGTAACTGTTCCAAGAGAGTGGTTACTGGGTAACTGGTTGTTTCGACGTTAGCAGAACTGCTGTCTGCGTTCATTGTTGTAGTGTACTCTTGAGCCATTTTTTGTACTGTGTGACTTAATAGTGCATTGTGAATTTAGCCTGTAACTGTTGAAATATCGTTACGTAGTGGGCAACTTATACAAAATAAAATATAAAGCTAACATATGATAATTTAGGTTGGCACGGAAATTTATTTGTAATTATGTAATTGTAAACGAATTACTGTTTTCAAAAGGTTAAACATTTTCATTCTTTCTTACTTTTTGTGTTCAGTTTTATACCATACTCTTTTTAACATTAATATTTTATTGGAATTCTACATTTTTGAGCAACAACTATATGATATAATATGCAATATGAAAAAGAATTATTGCCCAGTGTTGTTGGCCCAGAAGGTCTCTTCTCCAACGCCGCCGAAGTTGAAGTGGATTTAATATTTTATTAAAAATTGTACTGACTAGTAGATTCCTGTGGTTTTGGATTTTGTCACGAAATATCGAATAATGTAAATGGGCTAACTGTTCAGTAAATGGAATTTTGAGGTCTTTAAAGCGTGCAATTTTGATTGCATGATTGTTTGAAAATTGTTTTTCTTCGCAAATCCAAACAATTGAATGTCTGAACAGAATAATGTAAACTTATATTTTTGACTTGGAGATAAAACGAAATTTGAATTTAGAACTCGATAGAGAAGTTTGAGTCTACAATTTAAAACTAGAAACCTTGTTTTTACCTGATGGTTTCATGCCATTCTCTGTCAAAGTATAAACTCAAATATTTTACTTTATTGTTAAGGAACTGGTGTGTTATTTAAATACACAGGTGAACAAGTTTGTTTACGCATAGTAAAGGTATTATATGATTGGCTGAATTTATTTTTATTCTCCAATTCTAAACCCAATGCTTTGTACTTTTGAACTGGCTGATCTCTGAAGGAACTGTGGAGAATTGATCTTTTAAGAATGATCTTAATAACATACTTAAAAATAATGAGATAATGGTACGAACACTAAACGTAATGCACAAAAATGCCGGATAGGAAATTACAAAAATTACCAATGGTAAAAATCTAAGAATTTAGATTTTTCAAGAGATAACATACATTTAGACAAATTAAAAGAATGTTGGAAAAATGAACATGAACCTTGACCGATGTCGTATTTATATTCAGTTTTTCAATTTTTTTTCATAAAATTTCAAGATTTGTGAATTTGATCAAAACTTAACATTCTGTAGCTGTACACTAAATATTTAAAAGAATTTACTTACTTGTGATAAAAGTAATTTTAAAACGAATTCTCACTGGTAATTTTGTGTCGTATTACAATTCATTGTGCAGTTATATTTATTGTTTCCATAGAAACTGAAAATCTAACATTTGTTACTGTTGAAATAAAATTCTTTGGATTTTTGCCTTTTGTTCAAATTTTACATCACGGTTTGTAAATTCCCAATTTTGCTTGTATTTTATTAATAAATGCTGGGAAAAGTCTGACACGCTCAATTAAATATTATTTAAAATGATTCAGATTCCTTTCAGATTTATTACGTATTCCTCCCGACATAAAGGCTGTATATATATATATATATATATATATATATATATATATAATGATGTTTTATTCATTGCGGGTGTAACAAAGACCATTCTTTATCCTCAGCTTTAGGTTAGATTAGTAATGGCCATTAATGACTGTGACAGCAGTCAAAGTATTTGTGGGTCCTACAATTTGGTCCAAGCTGGTCTGGGAATGTCGGGAGAACCTCAATGCTTTGTCGCTGGAAAACCGGGTCACTCTTCACTGAGTGTAGAAACCTGGGTTTGAGGGTAATGAGGAGACAGACCGACCTGTTGGACTGGGATTTGCATCTGAGTTTATCGGACCCAAACAGGCTTTAGAGATCTCTCTATCGTTGGCCGGGTCTGTGATAAATATGTGGATTAACAAACACTACCAGACAAGATGGGATAACATGTAAGGTCATTCCCGTAGTAAGCGCTTTCAGGTTAAGGTTTCTTATGGACTTACAGGGACGGCAGACGTCTTGGGCAGAGCACAACTCAGGAAAATCATTGGGTTCATTACTTGGCACTGTGGTCTGAGGGTGCATATGAACAGGATAGATAAGTACCACGGAGAAATCGTATATAGATTATGCAGTATAGAGGAGGAAACAGCAGATATAATTTATGATTGTGATGCTCTTGTTAGCGGACCTAGAGACCACCAGCAAGATGAGCTAGTCAGCTGATTGTTGGAACTTATTAATATGCTAAACTAAGAGGTTTAGTTGCCCAATATATCTGTAGACTGCAGTGCTTGAAATATTATAATCTTCTTCTAGCACGTAATATAATCTATACCGTTACGAAACAGTTGGGTGGATTAGACACAAACTTTTGCCAGCCGTGAAATTCTTCGTATACCATATCTTCTTTTTCCTTCACTTTTCCTTGGATTATGTTTTGCAGTATACGGTACGTTCAATCAATCCTTATCACGTGACCCAAATATTCTATATTTTATAATTAGCTTAGCTCAAGTTCACAGTTTATTCTACGTTGCGCTTCTTCGTTGGTCCATGCAAGATAGTTTGAGGACGCTTCGGAGTATTCACGTTTGGAAGACAAATTTCATTTTCCATTTGGTTACTGTCCAGGTTTCTACACTGAATAAAGGAATGCAATAAACATAGCAATGTACAACACTTGTCTTCAGATCTGAACTGAAGTCTTTATACACTAAAGATGGCATCATCTTGACAAAGACATCTCTGGCCTTTGTCTGTTCTTTATATTATTGAAGTGGTCCTACATATGTATTAACTACTCCCTCAAAAAATGATCCAGAGGTCAGGATAATTTCAAAGCATCTGCTCTGGGTATGATGGCCGCTTCAATAGGAAGAAACCAAAGGATAAATAAAACACCCATTAGACATCCAACTTTGAATATTTATTACTTCAGTTTATTAAAACAACGATATAGACATTCATTAAATTTATTTAAACTGGCTTTCTTAACAAATACATAAATTATCTATTATTGTATCTGTAGCTAAATACCTAGTGATTGTAACCAGCTTTCTTTCTCTTTTTCGCTATAAAATTGTATAAATATACAATGGACACATATAATACAAAACTATGGTTGAGCAATGGCTGCTGCTTTACCATAGTAGGCACAGATATAATGGTATACCATAGACAAAGAATAGCAAATATTTGTGGATACTGTACCATAGCGTAGACATCGTAAAGCTAATTATACTATACGATAGTATTATACACATTTATAGCATAAATATTTACAATTATAAACTATTCGATCTGCATTCTAGCGAAATTGTATACATTCAAAAAATTAGACAATTTATTATGAAAAAAATTACATTCGTATTTATTTGAAAAAAATATTTTAATATATTTAACTCAATGTAGTTAGTAATCTCGTATTTATATCTGTGTAAAAATCGATCTTTTGTTCAGTCAAAATGTTTTAGATAATTTTTAGTTTACACAAGGGCCAGTGAAGTCTTGATTGCAATCTACCTAACTGTAAGTTGGATAGACAATTTAATTCAGAAAGTTTTATATAGGTTAAATGAAGGAAAATTTTTGTTCTATTTATCTGTAAGAAAGAGAACATATTTTAATATGTCTGAAAATGATTTTCTTACCAGTTGATGCCTCATTTCGGTCTTTTTTACTGCATAATTTATATCCCTCGAACGGCCAACCGATTTAGTTGAAATTTTGAACAACACTAATTAATGTTAATGCTTAGTAAAAAAAACAACAAATAAGGGAATTTAAATAATCCGTTTCAAAATGGCGTCTATTTTGTTTAAGAAATTTAAACGAAAATTACTGAAAATCGGTAAATTACTGTTAGAAAAGTCCAGAGAAAAATGTTCAAGTTCGTTTAATCTCCTATTAAAGCTGTAACTCTCAAAATTGTCTTACAAAAGGCTAACATGAAAACGTATGTTATGGTCATATTATATAGCCTACCAATTACAGCAATGCACACGTATTGACGTCCTTTTATTGTTAAATTTATTCGATACTTTTTATGCTTACAACGTTTACTCTAAACAGTTTTTTATAAATATTTACTCAAAAACTGATTATTGGAACAATTCGATTATTTTTCTTACACAAAGTCATTATTTCAACAAAATCAGTTAGGCTATAAATTATTTAGCATTAAAACAAAATGGCGTATATCAGATAAAAAAGCGTTCCTGTACATATTTAGGAGACGTTTTCCTTTATTTGTCTTCTAAAACTAACTCCTGAATTACGCCTGCGCGTTACAGAAACACCCTGTATAGTGGACGTTTTTATAAAAATAAGTGTCAACAAACGTCTTACTCATTAATAAAAAAGGGCTTTATTTAGAAAATATTTAATGAAGTGAAAAAAATTCGAACATTTTTTTATTTGCATTCCTTAAGTTCTAACTTACATTACGTTTTTAGGGTACAAAGAAATTTCAAGCAAAAAGAGACACTTACTGAGAAAATAAAACAATCGAAAATTTTGAAAAAAGTTTCCTTTTTTGTAATTTATGAATTTACGTTAAGGAGGTTTTCAGTACTCGAGCAGTTTTAGAAATAAAATATGTTAAACGTATTGAAACAAAAATGAAAAACACTTAATTAATTTGAATTTATTTTTTGTTTCACAATATTTAAAAACAATCCTTAACATTATTCTACAACAGCGGATCCAACGAATCTGAGAGTATTTAATTTTTGAAAGCGCTTGTTTGACAGGGTAAGAAGTTTAAAAACTTAAGCTCTTAAAAACTGGTTGATAAGCAATTTTTTAAAAAAGTAAAATTTTTTCGAGTTCTGCAAAAACCATTACAGCGTTTTACAGATTAAAACAAACTTTTGAAATAAAAAAATTTCTTTTCCCTTTTGTTTTACAATATTGCTATTGAAAATACAGAAAAGAATTTTAACCATTTTAAACTAAAATGGTTCACAACCACAAAGTATCAATTAAAAGAACCATTCATAAAATTGATACGATATGAAAAGATACAAACAATTTCGTTCTATTAATGCAGCACTTAGTTATAATTGTGTTTTAACGGTTTTTTTTTAAAGTTCAACTACTTAAAAAAATAGAAACGCAATGCAATCGATTTTCAAAAGTAGACATAAATATAAGAATGCTAAAACATTTTCATCATTAGAGTACATGTAATTAGTAAGAAAAATCATTTTTTTAGAAAAAATATAAAAATTCAACTTAATTTCAAAATACTTTAAACTTTATATATACATGTATAAATTTTTATAAAAATAAGTTAATTCAATTTAAGTTTTGAAACTGTATAAAAAATAATTTCGTATTAATAAAAAAAGATATTCTTCTTATTGTCTAATCCGCTATTAGTGTATCTGACTGGAAAATATTATTACTTTACAACTTCTTGTTTTACTTCAAAATTACGAGATAATTTCTTGTATATTTCATTTTTCTTCCGACATGGTGCGCTAGTGAAACAACAGTACTAGTCAATGAGTTTCCAGTCAATTACCTAAAGCAAATTAGAAAACTAAAATAAACCTACAATCTTAAATAAAGTTTATTGTATACATTATTACAAAAGTATTTTAAGTAGAAACATTTTTCTCGAAAAAGCAGCTTAACAATAGTAAACTTTAGAACTAATAAATATAAAAATATCTGGTCGTACTTTATTGTCAAAGTTTAATTTTAAGGATAAAACATTAATTGCCATCATATACTGGTTGGGTAAGATTTTATGAAAATATAAAGTCAAAATTTTATATTTTTAATTTTTTAGTTTATTGTCAAAATTTTTATTTTCAAGGATAAGGTATTTGTAGGACAAGTCTCTTTTCGAGAGACTTTTTTTTTGTTATTTTTATATTGTATTAATACGTTACAATAAAGTAAGTTTAAAGATGGAGAATGATTTGTCACGGTAGAAACCTTATTAAAATTAGGATATAGGATTAACTTCTGCTATGGATTATCGACTGTTCCTGGTGAATTCCGACTATTCTTAGAGAATATCTACTGTCCGTAGTAAATTCCAACTATTTTTAGAGAATATAGACTGTCCTTAGTGAATTTTGAGTATTCTTAGAGAATATCTACTGTCCGTAATGAATTCCGACTATTTTTAGAGACTATTGACTGCCCTAGTGAATTCCGACTATCCTTAAAGAATATCGACTCTCTCTAGTGAATTCCGACTATTTTTAGAAAATATTTACTGTTAATAGAAAAATGTAACTATTCTTAGTAAATATCACCACATTCTCACTTGTTTTAGTTTATGTCTACTGTAACTAGTTAATGTCTATAGTTCTTATTAAATGCAAACTGTTATTAGTTCTTGTTGACTGTTTCTTGTAAGTGTTAAATGTTCTTAGTGAATGCTGACAGTCCCTAGTGAAATTCGACTGTATGTAATAAGTGTTAACTGTTTTTAGTGAATGCTGACAATCCCTAGCGAAATTCGACCTTATGTAGTGAGTGTTAACTGTTCTTTGTGGATGCTGACAGTCCCTAGTGAAATTCGACTGTATGTAGTGAGTGTTAACTGTTCTTTGTGAATGCTGACAGTTTCTAGTGAAATTCAACTGTATGTAGCGAGTGTTAACTGTTCTTTGTGTATGCTCACAGTCCCTTGTGAAATTCGACTGTATGTAGCGAGTGTTAACTGTTCTTTGTGTATGCTCACAGTCCCTTGTGAAATTCGACTGTATGTAGCGAATGTTAACTGTTCTTTTTGTGAATGCTGATAGTCCCTAGTAAAATTCGACTGTATGTAGTGAGTGTTAACTATTCTTTGTGAATGCCGACAGTCTTTAGTGAAATTCGACTGTATGTAGTGAGTGTTAACTGTTCTTTGTTAATACTGACAGTCACTAGTGAAATTCGTCTGTATGTAATGTGTGTTGACTGTCCATAGTTAATGGCAATTGTTAATACCTAATTCCGGCTTTTTTCAGTAAACCTTGAGTTTTCCTATTTACTGTACCTTGTTACAGTTTAGGGAAAATTACCACCAACAATACTTTAGTATTACTGACATATACAAAATAACATATTAGCAACGATTTTGCTGTTAAAAGTAGCAACAAACTTTAGATCACATTTGCATTATAAGGTGAATCAAAGCCAGATTGTGATTATCTAATGTACCGAAGTAGGGTGAAGGGGGTTGACATCCCCTCCACGCTTATCTTTTGTGTTAACATTACCTACTCGTGAGTGGAAAATTTATGGGTTACCTTGAATTTCACTCGCCATTTTAATGAATTTCATAATGTTTGCTATTGTTTTTTTAAAATATACGTACTGTAACGTAGTAAATGATAAAATGGGACAGAAATGGATGTATAGGGCAAGGCGAATGAATAAAAGTAAACTGTAAACAAAACTATAAAAAGTGGGCGTTGCGTGAATCTTGGTGAAAGGTATAGAAATTTTTGAAACTGTAAAAGAAGACAGTTATAGAAGATAAATTTTAATAACGTTAAATTTATTGTCAGTTCCAATTGCTAAAAAACAGCACCAACTTTAAATCATTCAAAATGTTTTAAAGTTTTGATTTAGAACCAAAAAAGTGGTCTACGTTTTGTGACTAAGCTTTTAGTTTGTTCCTTGATTTTTCACAAATTCTGAATTGGTTTTCAGAAGTAAAGAAAATTGTCCTATTTAGTTTGTTTTTTGAATACGTCATACGACCATTAAAATATTCAAATATGTTTACCAAGATTATACAGTAAAAAACAACATAGACTTAATTTGGTTCTAAATATGTACGTATTAAGAGAATATACTTATTGTCGTTTTATATTTATTAGCGAATAGGCCTACATCGATATTTATGATTGTATGTATTTTTTTACAATCGTATGCCTTTTCTAGGTTATAATATCACTATACAGTAAAACAATTAATACTGAAAGAAATTCTCTACGTTTTCCTTTAAACTACAGTATTCTATATTTAGCGGATAATGACACAACATTATATCAAAGTTTGTTTTGACAATTTACGATGGCACGATCTGATAAAAAAACAATCTAAATTCCAATTAAAGATGAAAAATATAAATTAATTCACGTTTTAATTATTTCTAACGTTTGGTTATTTTTTATGGAAATCAGCGCTGTGCGTACAAACCTTTCAGTTAACAAATTTTAATTAAATCGTTCATTTTTCAGCACCTAACGATAGTTATTTTGTGCATCTTGCACAAGTGTATACGTTTTAAGGAAATAAAACATTGTTTATATATTGATTAACTTGCAGTAAGAGCATATATTAAAAATGTTTTAGGATAGTAAGAATACATAATCAATGTATTGATGTTATAAACCGACTTTACTCGGTCATTCGATTAGTCATTTTTATAACACTTTTGCATATTTTCATTGCTTCAATAATTTGATAGTAGGCTACTAAGTGCATAATTTTCTATCTTTCATTTTAACAGATCATTTATCATTTGACTTGACTAAGCAATTGTTTTTGTTCGTTTATAAAATGAGTCCAAACAAAAATGAAAATGAGAAAATACAATTTTCGTTGCCTATATAATACGTGAATCACCTTGCATACGCTTATAAATGTTCCATTCAGCTTAAGAAAAGCATAATGTAATCCAATTTTATTTTCATAACTATTATATTGTTAGCATAGTATTGGTTTTTCTTAATATTTATATCGCTGTTGGACTAATGAAAATATTGGATCGGCTTTAACGGAAAGGGTAAAACAACTGCTATCTCGAACTTGCGATAATGAGGTGCGACAGATCAAAAATGCAGTTTAGTAAATGTATTACAGTGACTTCGAAAAAAAAATATAGCGATTTTAAAACTTTAATGTTTAGGTCATTTCCTCCTTTTTTTTAAAAAAAGTCAATTTATTTAGGACCAAAATATAAACTATATTGGTATTATATTACGATTTCGTGGCCATAGAGATCTGAAACCACTAAATGGTACGAAATTCCTATGTACTTCTTATAAATCTATACTGAAGCTTAACATAGAAATAGTTACTTTCATCGCAAATCTATTTTTTTTTAATAAAAATTCTTTCCGTTTCGTTTGCTTTAAAACACAACATATTTTTGCGAAAGTGTATTTTCTTCTTTTCGCCTTCCAATTTTTAAAGTAATAATACGGAAAATGTTTTCCGCGGTAATTAAACAATGACAAAAGCAGAAAGTAAACTTATTTTTAGTAAACAACATATGACTGACTTACTGCAACTTCATCGTTTTACTTTCTCAGTCATTTTTAATGGCTTTCATATATTACGGACGCGTGTTTCGCCATTTAGTCAGTCATTATCATCAGTATTTCATGTACACAGTTGTGTTAATATTGATTGTGTTATCTCGACTAAGCGAAACGCGTTTTCCGGACGTCTAGACAACAAACACAGTTCAAAAAGTAATTTAACAATTAAACATTCTTGCGTTAACAAGAAACTGTCTCCAACCTACTGTTTGACAAGAAAGTAAATCCTGAATCACAGAGCAATGTTTTTATAACGTATATAGACGGTTAATCATAAAAACTTACAGCATTAAATAACGCAGATTTGAACCTCTTACGGACCTCTTTGGTAGTGCCTGGTTGATGTTTTTAAATGAAAGACAAAACACACTATTAGTTTTCTAATGAGCTCATTAGAATGCGCAGTAGAAGTCTTCAGATAGTCTTCAAATTCCAATTAAAGCATCTTAATCGTAATAGCAAGATCTCATATAAAAACCAATGAATTACAACATCCGTTAATCCTTTCATGCTGTACGTTTTAATCCTGTAAAAGATATTTATTAGGGTAATGCTACCCTAATACCCAGCTTATGCCACAAGAAAGTATAAAGAACGGCTAATATTGCCTGTTAATATTTCCGTAATATATTACTACGCAAATCCACTGAAGTCTTGTTAGATTTATTAAAGTCAAAGGATTTTATTTTCCCTTTTTGTTCGCTAACACAGCGCCCGGTGGTATAAAGAGATTTAATTTTATTAATAATATGTATGTTAAGTCCTTTACGTATAACCAGAGCCCGAGTGGTATACTGAGAGTTTAAGAACTGATCTAGCGTAAAGTATATTTTCTGAAAATGATATGAAATATATTTAGCTCCCTTTTAACAGATTTTGAAAACCTGTTTACGAAGACTTCAGGTAAATTTTACGGAGGCAATGTACAAAGTATCAACGTATTTAAATAGGATTAATTTTTACCTATTTTCTGTCAACGAAAAATTAATAATTTTATTTATGTTAATTTTTATCGAATTTAAGGCAAACCGCAATAAGACCTGCTTAGTAGTGTTACGTTTAGATAGAATGTTTTGTAGATTTTAATGTTCCGCAAAACAAGATATCCGGAACAATTCGCAAGCCTGTATTTTAATTATAACCAGAGTCCTTGTTTAACCGGTTGGTGAAATAATGAACTTTTATAAAACATATTTTTTTAGAAATGATTTGGAATCTAAACTTTAAATTTTCGTCTTGATTGATATCAATATTTAGGGCCTTTTTAAAAAGTCTTCGTGGTTCAAACTGTGCGCTTTCAAAAATCAAACAATAACAGCGACCAAAGAGGTACATTTTATGAGTAAAGCTATACAATTACCTCAGGAAATTTAGATAAATTTTAAGTCCGTTTTCAGTAAAACCCATTTTTTTAGGTCTTAATACATGAAAACGAGTATGTGATTTCAAATTCACTATGCAGGGCCAATATTTTCAAAAACAAAATAAACGGTACGTTATGGGACAATTGAAAATGAAGATGAAAGTTTCATCATTTTCGTACTTACTGTTTTGACGCTATTGGTGGTTTACGGACAAACCTTTGCACAAAAACACTTTGATAAAATTTTACAAAACATTGCTTTAAAAATTGTATTTAAATTAAAAGAAAAACGAAAAGACTGAAAAATTAATTTTTATCTGTTATTTATGCAACTGAATCTTACACTGTGCAAACATTTTTTAAGTGCTTGCTAAACGTTTTGAAATAAAGAAAATTCCACCTCTTTTAACATCAGCACAAGTAACAAATCTGATCTACAATTTTTCTTACATCTAAGTGACTACATATTAAAAAAAAAATACCTCCACATATCACAAAACGTTCTTTAAATTACTTTAATCTAAAAAATAAAACATCTAACTTACTCTAACTAGAACAACTACTTACTATTTTAAACACTATAATTTACTCCTAAATACCTAAACATTAATCGCCTAACAACAAATAACACAATATTTTATCAATATCCATTTAAGCTTTTATCTATAACAGTTAATTAATGGCTTAACATTTAACTAATCTAAACATATAAGTTTACTATCCTAACATCTATTTATACAAAGATATACAATTGCAAACGTTCACAACTAGATTTGCATAGATATTTCAGTGATGCCAACATACAAAAAACGAGTATTGTCTCAACACAGAACAATATTTGTGCGTACAATTTGTAACACTGAAAAGAAAAGATCGCACATGTCTAAAATTAAAATAATCAAAACGTTGGAGTGGGTAGGCCTACGTTTAATATCGATTGTCGAAAGCAAAATTTCATGACTGAGGAAATTTTGGTTTCGTCATCAGCGGACATAAATACTTCTTACACCTAACAAGTTATTTTTACAATTTTTACAACACATAGGTTTACAAATTTCTCTAACGTTTTAAAGCCGCGACCAATCATAATGTTTTTAGCGCTAAGGTTATCTAATCTAGTAGGCCCTACTTCTACAGACTAGACCAGCCACTCCAGTCAGACGTGGGTCCCGGTGCCGTACGTGGTGTTTATGACTGTGATGTCGGTAGGCTCTTCGGGGGTCATGATTAAATGAATCCTCTGGAAAATTTAAAAAAATTGTTAGTAAAACTCTGTGTGTATGCCTGGTTGTACTAAGAGGAGGTGTACACCAAGCCAAGGTGTTATGCTGTCCTTGCCAACTGGAGTCATATCCAGTGTCGCTAACGAGGCCTAAACTAAGGAGGAACCTATAGAATTTACTTCCTATTTCTTTAATCGGTTCAGTGAAGGAATGGACTATTAAATACCGGATACTCGTGGGAAATATATGGTCAAGGCAAAAATACAAGAAAAACTGAAAACTTAAATGTAGTGAGGGCCCGAGGCCAAAAGCATTTCACTGGCATGCGGACATAGGGCAGAGAGCATTCCTCTTGAAAAATTGAGCATGAACGATCTGTCACCCATGGAGGAGGACGTCCTGCTAAATTCAAAAGATGGTATCGCCTGTCAGGACAGTAATGAACAGTTCTCACCAGACGCAAAAATATTCTGTGTAGAAAGGAAGACGTTTGGCTTGTTAGGATAGGGTTGGGCATTCAAATGAAGCTGGACCCTCTTGGGTTTAGGATGATTGATGCTGAACTGACAAAGTGAGCCCTCACCAGAGGACGTTGATGCTGCGAAGAATAAGATGAAATCTAACAATGATTCAGCAGTGACTGGAGGAAAGACTGTTAAATCGATTGGAGGTAAGGTGTCTATGGCGAAGCTAGCAATTGTGCAATTCAAGTATCCAGACACCAAGCTAACGGAGAACGTGGCTGACAACATTAGGAGATTAGCGTGTCCTCAAGGGCAAAAACAACCGTATTAACAGTTGCCACTCGAAATGCGGAGCTGTGGTTGTTGCCTTTTATTACACCATCATCAAAGAGTGGGTGAAAAAGAGTTTATAGAACTGAATCTTTTTCAGGAAGTCCAACTCAAACTGAGTCGTACAAGAAGACTGGTGAAGGTGGTAGAGGTTACCTTTGTACACAAAACTACTGAGACAGAGGATAAAAAATACGTGATGCTTGACTTTAAGCATCAGAGAGGCCTAACTACTGACAATTGGGTGGTCGTATGGGGAATGAAGAGATTGGTGTGCCAATATAGAAGCCGATAGCCTCTTTTCGTTTGCCCAGTATTTGCATATGAAGTATGCTATAGTCTAGCATGCAGGCATGTCTTCCAGTGGATCTCTAGAAAACACTAAAAGTCTTGGAAAATAATGAATGGCCTTGAAGGTCTTGTTAAATCCCTTATTAGTGAGGTCATTAGGCTGAACAGAACGGATCTGAGGAGAATGTCGGGCCGATGGACATTCCGTAGTCATCTACTCAAAATATTTTTTCATATGACAAATCATTTGTGTAGGAAATATGGTACAGCTGAGAAAACACTCATTACATAATTTTTGACTGTTCAGTTTTGAATAGGAAACTATTTTAATCCTTAGGCACTCTCTGGAGTGGTGGCAGACAATGAAACAGGGTATCATTATCCGAAGCATCTCAAGGTTCTTGCAAGTCTTGAGGTTGGGTTAATAAGGTGAATCTGCAGGAGAGTGCACAAAAAGCTATATAGATGAACGGCAAAACCAGAATAATGGCAGTCCTCTAGTGAAAAAAAACCTGTGTGAAATATTTCACATCTTTTACATCTGGTACATCATATTTTAAACAAAAATAAAATGGTTCATCAGTTTGTTTGTTTTAACACACAGTATTTATTAATTTCACAAGGGTAATTTGGTAGTAATAAAGAATCGGTATCTTTATATAGAACAGGTTGACAATTTTAACATAATTAAAACTTTTTTGAAAAATCTTTGTTGTCAGTGTATGCAGATCTACTGCTCGAGAAAGCAGGCAGTCCAGTAGTTTGTTCATATTAACCTAATTAAAACATTAATAAAAAGACAATTTGCTGTCGTAATATGCAAAAAGTACTACTGTCAGGAGGAGTTATGTTAGTAGTTTAAACAACTTTAAATTACATTTCTAATGCTGCCTAACGGTTTTATTTAGTCATTATGGTGTAATTCCCTCAAAATGGTCTAGATACGCTAACGGTCACTTTACTATTTAAAGGTCTTAAACTGGAAAGAATAGAAAATTGTGACACAACAATTAACTTACCGTAAGAAAGGATCCTTTAGTGATAAAGAACTTGTAAACGACATATAAGGGGATGCAAGAAAGGGATGAAGCTGTCAGTAACCACCCTACATTGATGCTCCACGTGGGGTATTTGTATTCACCACCCAGCATTTCTTCGTAGCTTAGCAGCGAAAACACAAACATCACCTGCGGCAAAAAAGACATAAGTGTAAAAGCAATTCAGTTACTAAATGTTACGTGGGAAAATACAAACATTTTTGTTTTGTTCAGTATCAAGTGAAGCGGTTTTAAACTTAAATTAATTTTCAAAACTGAGAGTAAACAAAGTTGTGAATTGAGTAACACTTCTTCCGAAACGCGTTCTAGCCGTCTGCATTGAAGGCTTCGTTCAGGGATCAAGGTTTAGGGAAAGGTTTTAATAAGTAGCTTCCTTGAGAAAGTCATTAGATGATTTTACTCGCCTACGTAACGTCATCATCGCCAAAAAGGGCTTTCTGTTGAAGACTAGAATAGTTGAGGAATTTAATGCTTTGGGTCCTAAATTTAAAATGGATTCTGTTAACTACACGACCTCGCTTTTCTAAATGACCTATTTTAAGTAGGATCCTATAAGCCCTTGCAAATAACAGCACAATTTGTTTAAGGAGAAATTCGGATTGCTTATTATTCTCGAGCCTAGATTCAGGTGCTCAATATTCTCGAGCTTAAGGATTTGGACACTTAATATTTTCGATGATAAAAGTTACGTGCTCAATATTCTCGAGCGTAAAGATTCTGATGCTAAATATTCTCGAGTTTTCGGTATTCTAAATAATCTAAGTCTTCGGAATGCTTACTAATCATTACATCGTTACACATTACTTGCCTTCTGGAGTACCTCTTTCCGCAGTAGATAAACTAACCACTATATTTGAAAGGAGCCGACAATCTGCTGTTCAATATTCTTGAGCTCGGTCGACAGGAGACTGCTCAATAGTCTAGAGTCGACTAACTACTATTCTCTATCCGAGTCTATCAGTATTATCGAGCAGGTTCAGTGATTACTCTTCTGCAATGGCCTTTTTTATACATTCGAAGCTGCGCATGCGCGAAAACTAGTTTTTGGTCCCACAGATCGGTTCGATAGTTTGTTTTAGGTTTGGCTAATGGGAAACATCAAACCCTTGCTTAGGCTATAATCGAGAACTGACTTTTGATACTGTTGACCACCTTAGGTTACGCAAAAGTTGCAGGGCGTTTCAGTAAAAGGGTTAATTTTCAACCCTTTAGAATTGGAAAATAAAGATTAACGCACTGGAGTGTTCAGATCGTTAAAGAGGATTTAAAGAAGAGACGTCGCGGGTCAGGAATTGTAAAAAACAACGAATAAATTGATTGTTTTTCTTTTCAGTTGAATACCAAGTGATTAAAAATTTAAGACAATCCTTTTACACGAAATTTGTCTCCAGCAATCCTGAGACGTTTAAATGCCGTGACAAATGCAATTCGTATTGTTCTAGTTGAAACGTAAAGAAATTATACTGACAGAAATTGCTATTTAGAAAATAATAGTGAAAAGTATAGTATCATTTACAAAGAAAAACAACCACAAACATAAAATTAATGTCAAAAACATTGAGAAGGAAACAATGGTTTTCGCTTTGTAATATGAATTTGAAACGTCTTCCGGTAACATTTTAGAGTAAATAAAATAAATATTCAAAAACATTACACTTTTTCACATAAAATTAATTGTTCTCACGAAAAATCGATCTAATTTTTTGATTGGTTCATTATATTTTGGTTATTTTTGAAGAATCATAACTCATATCAATATAACAAGTTATAATAGGTTTGTAAATCAAAAACTATAAACTTTTTCGAATTATTACCGAACAGTAATTTTTTTTATTTACAATTTTGTAGTTTTAGTCGTAGATTATAAAGTTGCGAAAAAACTTACGAATTGATTTTGAGTAGATTACTTTTTTCACTAATTACGGAACATGATTTTTGGAGCTGCAGTACCGTTTTATTTGCGTACTTATAGATTATATTTGGCGTAAATTAAATCGAAATCGTTAAAGCCGATTTTGAGAAATTTTGATTTTAAAGTTTTTTTCAGCAAAAAAGTGGTAACGAGTTATAATTTAATTAGATCTACATGCCACATTTCCTAAAAGCCGGTCATTAACTTAGTCTTCAACAATGCACACACACACACACACACACACACACACACACACACACACACACACACACACACACACACACACATTTTTACTCAATTAGACCTGAAATAAATAAATCCATGAAAATCTCGAAATAGGTTTTTTTACAATCAACATACTTTCTTTATATTTGTAAAGTGACAAAATAAATAGTCTATAACATTTTTAAACTGTTTTTAATAATAGTCGGCTATTATTATTTTCAGTAATTTTGGAAACTTAAAATTTAATTTCAAAAATTAATATTGTATACAAATACAAATTAAACCCACTTCGTAAATAAATATGAAATTATAATCTCATATCTGCAATGCTATCCTTTATCGTTGTACCGTTTATAGTGGAAGGAATGAAGGTAATGCTATTAGTTTATTAGTGTTAGCTATTTCTAACTGTACAGTCTCTATAAATAAGCTCTAAGATGTGAAATATTTACCAACAGGAAGACCGGACTTATGTAACCCCAACAGAGACGCCAGAATATGCCGGGACGATGGCCAAGCATGCACTCGATGTCTGAAGAGAACCGTTCTACCCCGTAAATCCAGCACACACCGGCAGCCTCTACAAATACCACGAAGAGAATCGCTAGTCCAGGACCGTAGACGTTGAGGAGGTTGACCAGATGCACGCCACCCTGTAACATCAACGTTCCTGTCACACTATCAGAAGTCACTGAGCGGAATTAAAACGTATACACATTACTTTGTAGCAGAACTAAACTTACCGTAAACGAAACATGAAAGTGTTATTACATTACAGCTTGTTGTAAACAAAATACACACAAAAACCCACTAAAATTACAGATAAACAAATAAACATATTGCTCGTGAAAGAAATCAAAATATTTGGAAGAAAATGGTCATGTTGTTATTCTTTCTTCTTGAACAGTTGAACAAATCAAGCAGCTGTCTCGCTGACGTAATGGAAGCGAATTTCTAAAAAAAGTAGCAATTTCAATTCATCTGACACTGAAAATCTTATTTCACCATCATAATCAGCGTAAAAATATGCATAAATTAGCATTTAAAATTTTCAAGTTATATTAAAATTGCGAAAATTAAATTAGACATCTTTTAAAATTACTTTTATTGACATTTGATTAAAGTACTAATTTATATTTACCGCTGGTTACAATATTTGAAATACATATTGTCAATACACTAGTTGCACATATTGAGAGGATTTAGACGTCCCACGCGGTACCCGAGTCTAGCACACTCTTACGCTTACCTTGTATTAAGCCTATCTACAAGAACCCTTTGACCCTTTAACCGAATATTACGCAAATCGTCACGCACCCCCAATCTGGTCGAAAGCTATAGAAAAGAATGGTAATTTTAGAGAAGTATTGTTCGTCCAAATTTTTTGTCATAAGTGAAGATACCTCAAGTCAGTGTACTAAATTTATATAAAGAAAATATTTCAGTGAATGACTACACTTACGACTTTAACACTTTACACTTACACTTACATTTAGCGAGGCGATAATAGCCTCAATGTGCTTTTCGCCTTAAAATAGTAATTAAAAAAAAATGAAATAAATAATCAAACAATTTTAAGATAAAAAAGTTAACCTATCCTGTCAGTCATGTTGGCCGCTCCGGTAGTTCATTTTAGTAATGTTATTAGTTCTTTTGGCGAAGTGGCTTTTTCCGCTCTAGCCTAGAGCATTGTGTTTTCATATCCTAAAACAGTTCGGAATGTCATTTTATTCCAATTGATAATGAACTTTTATTACGTTGGGGGACTTTAATTAACCACAATAAACAGTTGACGCGGTTAAAAATGTTTCAGAAACAAAAATTAATTAAAGCTACACAAAAAAAAATAAATTAATTGAAACATCTAGACCACAATGTAAATATTGATTTTTGTTTGGCCACGGTACACGTTGTTTGTGACGAGCAGGCAATTTTAATCAATCAGAAATAAAATTATTAATTGAAAACAAAAATTACAATATAGCTTCTGTGAAAACCAAATACACAAAACAATCTTTAACCAGTAGCTCTTAAGTCGGAAAATAATGAACATTTTGAAAGAAAACTGAACCAAGAAGTAATGAATAAAGTTTCAAATATCATGTTTTAACTATTAAATGCAAAAATATTACGCAAATCGGCTCAACCCCCCAAATTTGGTCGAAAGCTATAGAAAAGAATGGTAATTTTAGAGAAGTATTTTCGTCCAATTTTTTTGTCATAAGTGAAGCTACCTCAAGTCAGTGTACCAAATTTATTTAGAAAATATTTCAGTGAATGATATATTTATTAACTGCCTTTACTTAAAGCGAAATTAGGACCATAACTTTTCCTTCACTTAACCTAACAATAAAAATAATTTTTACAAAATAGCTAATACACGTAATGTAACATTTACAATTTCTTGATTAGAAAATTAAAATAAATATTTAAAAATTATGATCAAACAACTGCATTTATTAAACGAATTTTACAGCGAGTTTCCTAAATAAGCTGCCAAATTTCTACAGTGGTTTTCTTATATTAAAATAAATAGGTTCTATAAGCATGAGTATGGAAATGTTATGGCTACCTTCTAGCCGCTATTTTGTTTGTTTTTCATTAAAAAATGTTTGTCTCTGGAATGGTTAGACCAATTAAGTTGGAATTTGGCATGTTAGTTACTCAGATAAAGACTTACTGTCGAAACAATAAACAATCTTATCTAACATTTTCCAAAATAGCTACCATTTGATTTTTTTTTAAACAATCAGTTTAAAAAAACACGAGTTAAAATATTTTCTTTTTTTAATTTTAAATAAACTAGCACGCTTTATTTTTTACTTTCTTTATAAAATAACCAGAATTTTTTTACCAAAAAACAATTCATAATTTGAACAGAAAGTACTATTATTAATCATTAGTATGAAAACATATTTTAAAAGATAGTTTGAAAAATACATGAAAAATTCACAATATAACGTCTACAAACAGAAAGGAAACAAATCACAACAGGTGTTCGAAATCGCCTCCATATGAGGTTACACACGATATAGCAACAATGTGTTACTCACATTTTTTGTACGTTGTATAGGAACAATACGCAATATAATCTTGAACACCTTTAAAATCCTTAAAAAATAATTACGTTATTATTTTAAATTTTTTTTGTAAAGTACGATTGTAATCATCGTTATAATCTGCAGAAATTATTTTCGTGTGCTTTTTATGTTCAATAAAAAAAAACTATGTAAGCTATTTTATTTAAAATTAAAAAAGAAATGTTTTGACGTTTGTGTTTTCTAATCAAATTCGATCGTTTTCGAGTTATTCGGTTAAAATATTTCAAATGCCCGCCGTTTAGAAAAAAATATTATTAGATTCCTCGTAGCCCAGTATTGCTTATTTTGAAAACAAACTGTGTAATTAAAAATGTTAAGAAATATTTTTAAATTAAAAACTTAACAGTTTGCACATTAAATAAACAAATTGTAATTGTTTATTTAAAACTGAAACATTTACGTTCACATTAATACTACAAGTTATAAGTAGTAGTTATATGTTATCTACAAAGAATTTTCTTTTTTTTTTGTTTTAACGTCCGACTATTGTGCACACTTGGGCTAATGCAGACGATGGGATGATGTATAGCGTATGAAAATGCCAAGCCCTCGCCGGGAATCGAACCCGTGTCCTCGGGGTGAAAGCCTAGTACGCTATCCACTAGACCACCGAGGCGGCTAAAAAAAATAAAAAAAAAGAAAGCGAGATGTTAGAATTACATGTGATGAAGGGGACGCGAACTGGATAACGTAAACAGACTTCCTGCCCTCTCTCAGGTACTACCTTTGGTTCTGGTTGTTTGTAATTCCACTTGCTTTCCTTTATTAATTCAGTGTTTTAAAAACTAATATTTTTTTCTATTTTAAACCTATTTTTAATTAAAGGCAGCCACAAAGTCCTTATTTCTAAACTTTTTTTTTATTATATACAGTACAACTAAGGATTTACTCATTTAGTAATTTAGTTTTATTATGAAAAACACTTTAAGAGATATAACCCATTGGTTACTCTCAATTAACAATTAAGTCCAGTGGCTTTGTTCTGCGCAGTCGTCCACCTCCAGTACCAGTGTCCAGCAGAGTGCACATCTCAGGATGTAAATGTCTAGAGATGCGTCCATGCCTCACTGCGTGCTTCTTCACTTCTTCGTTGACTAGTTCCACTTTGAGATCTCTATGTACGTTATCACTCCTCACATACCACGAAGTATTAACTATGCAGCGAAGCACTTTGTTCAGGAATGTCTGTATTATAATATGTCTTCTCTGCACATCCCCAAAGTTGAATCCCATATATCCAAACCGGTTTCAGCACCTGCCGATATAACAACAATTTGTTATGAATTATTTCTAACTGATTTCGTTAATTAATTACCATTTGACTTTATGTACGAGGCTTAAATTTGTTTATAAGTTAATTTCCAGTATTATATTTCCTCCTTTTCAAATATATTTCCTTGCACATGGCATTGCTAATTTTCACTGTATCGTTCCAATTTTATTATATATACTGATAAATCAAGTGCGAAATTTTTAGGTGGTCGATGTGGAAAAAGCACTAGTTGTAAGTTTGGTCAGCAGTTACTCCCGTTGTAATCTTAACAATAACGCTGATTCCTCATCCTCGATAGCTTAACTGGCGTAAAGTATGGATGTTAAAAAGTTCCAATATATTTATGATTTTTGGACTATATTTGGCGGCTATTTTTACGTATTAAACCTAATCGCTTATTCCTTATGTGTTCATTTATTCTTTTGTTTTTTAGCTCTTTATGTCTATATTTGAAGGTTATTTTTTTAGCCGTCTCGGTGATAGCGTACTGGGCTTTCACCCCTAGGACCCGGGTTCGATTCCCGGCTTGGCATTTTCATACGCTATAAATCATCCCATCGTCTGCATTAGCCCAATAGCCTATTGTGCAAGTGTGTACAATAGTCGGACGTTACAAAAAAGATATTTTTTAAGTAGAGTATATTTTCTAGCATTCAATGTTTAATAGTTGGTTCGTTTAGGACAGTCACAATCTGGCAACGCTGTTTTCGCTGTATTATCGAAATATGCTTTGGACCTGTCATAACTAGAAAATACATCTGTAAATGTTTTTTAAAATTTGCATGAAAATTAATTTAAAAATTTTTTCTTCTTAAAAAGCAATGTATACTGATAATTTCTAGCTTAGAAAAAGATCTTTAATATTCCTACTTTAGGAAATATATCGATTCTATTTATTGTAACATCTTATCAGCTCGTCCTATTATTGATAACACCAATACTGTGTGTTTGATAAGCCAGGCAGTGCAACGTTGCCGATGTTAATTTCAGCTAAAAGCTGAACAAACAAATGAAAAGTTAGAACGGACCAATTATAAGTTAAACACTTAACCTACAATATCGAAATGTTATTTATCGTTCTTTAAACACAAATGAATTTTAATGTCAAATAAAAAGTAAAAATAATGTGAATTATTAATTACTTTAAGAACTGAATACAAATGTACTTTAAAATATTAAACAATATTTTTTGTTCGTAAAAGTTAAATTTAAAAGATACAGTAAGACTTTAATTAAATACAGTCCTTGTTTATCGCTTTCAAATGAAACATTTATTATGCATTTTTATTCTGTTTAATTACAAGTTTGAAGATTCTGTATATATTCAAGTACTTGAAAAATAGAAACGGATAATTTAGTTCTTAAAATTAAAAAGTTACTTTGTGTAATTATTCTCTCAACTCGTATTTGCTTATAGTGTAAAACAAATAATAAAGTAATAAGCACGGGCTATAACATAATAGCTCTTTCTACTTAAATAAAGGGAAGAAAATATTAAATTAAAAAAAACAATGAATAGGAATAAAGCAAACTCTGTTTAGAGGGACTAATTGGAGATTGAAAAAATATTTGATACATAAATAGTATATTTCATCACTATTTCCCAAAATTAGCTTTTTCCACGGATTCGCTAATTAGAGCATGGAAACGATCTAGCGTCGAAAGGGCACTTTAAGTACGAAATATGAATGTATTTTGTATTTCATCATTGAAAATTACTCCATAACTGTATAAAAGTTATTTGGTTAGGCCTAACATTTTCAACTTTTAACCGCTTACAAAACTTAATTTATATTAATTATCTTACCCATTTCTTAACTTTTTTTATAATAACTTCCCCTTTATTTCTGCAACTTTGTTTAGCTTACCTGGCGTATTAAAATTACTTTCATTAGCCATTTCGGAACATGTAAATAAAACTGTAAAAGTATTCGTTTTGAAAATACAATAATTAATGATAAAATAAGTCCAGTGTTAATAAGTGAATCGGAAAGAAACGCCAGTGCTACTAGCGGACAAACATGCAACTAAATGAGAGCACGGGAAAAAAGTTTTCCCATAATTCAGCCGGTTTTTCCGTGTCACTTACCTGAAAAGTCGATTGAATGCGTGTAGGTATGATGAAAAACATGACAGAACGCCACGGGTTTGTTTTGTAACCATTTAATTAAGTGACGAAAATAGTATATTATTTTACAGAAAGAAATCATAGAACGGTTATACGCCCACACACTCCAAAATAAAAATAATAATAACAAAAAATAAAATAAAACCAATTTGCGAAGTTTTCAAAAGTTTTATGTAAAGCAAATAAAAGCACGAAACTTTCTTACAGGTCCATAATTAATTTTACACAATCTCTATTCGAATGACTGTACAAAGGAAGTTTGGTGATCGAGTGAAAAAATGTAAGATTTTAATGAATTTATTCTTTTATAGATTATCACACTATAAAGTGTTTTTTACTTGGATGTCTGCCCGTCTTTGTCTGTGTGTCTGTCTGTCTGTGTGGGCGCACTCGCTTACTCTTTCATCGTTGGAGACGGAAGTAATAAACATATTTTAATTAAATTTGTTTAATTTAGAAATTAATTTGTTTAGAAATGGGTATCTAACCCATTTCTAGATATATTTCCTTATTTTAAAAAAATGTTAAAGAACTTCTTTTTTCAAAAACTTTTAAAATAATAATTTCTTTAAAATTGGCTCAAAAGATTTTTTTTTGGAATGTAGTTCATAAATAGGCCTGCACATACAAAATATATGTTTTAATATATACCCGAAAAGATCAGAATTAGGATCAATCGAGAAACGTTTCAGTATAAACTTCTTCAGATTTTTCAGAAATTATCTCCACGTCTCGAGTGAGTACAGCAAATTTGAAATAAATTAAATTTAAGGTCCCGATGTTTTTGACTGTAGCTTCTGTACCAGATGTTTTTTTTTTTGAAATATTTGACTGTGAGATTTTTTTTCGTATCGTTCTTTCACCATATACTTTGTAATTTATTATTATAGCAACGTCTTAAGTGGTTAACGCAATGAGAAAATAAAAGAAGCAAAAACACTTAAGCGATCGTAAAGAGCCCGAAGAACAAACCGAGGATGAAGCTAAGCGGCAGCCGGTCTGTTTTAAAGCAATCACCTGAACTACAGATGCAGAGGCATGGAACAGTGTAATACACTAAGCTTATTGTATTGTATAAAACCCAAATGACTTTAGATAAGAGGTGCGGATAGGTTGGTCCGTAATAAATTGCTGTTGGACTTGTAAATGCGGAAAGCGTCCATGAATGTTCCATGAGCCGGCCGGCCAATCAATTTAACACGATGGTCTGACCTTCTCGCTCACCTTAACGCGAGAACGAGAGAGAGCGAAAGGTTGTTATCTTTTACTCGAGTGAAAGACTGCGCATGCGTTAATGTATTTGGTTTTCATTATCTAGACAAAATGATGGATGCTTTATTTTCCTGATGTACGAGTCTAACTTTATAAGTTTTGTACTGATTGTATTTGGATAACGTCTACATTGCCATTGTCTACGTCTAGATTGTTGACTTTATAATTTACAAAATATCGATCAAAATAATGATAAAACAAAAGAATAATTTATTTTTTTAAAGAAAAATCGATTATTGTAGTATTACGAAAAATAACAGCTTAGAATCAGATTTAACAATTTTAACTAAATTTAGAACTAGAGTAATTAGCTTCAAACAACAAGTAGCCCACAGTGAACTGAAAACGACTAAAATAATATATTTTTTTACTTAATGAACTAAAGTAAAAATAAAAAATGTTTTGTTTTGGTGTTCCGATCTAGTTTTGGACCATGGATTTACTTTATTTAAAATTTGTTGCCCTACATTAAGACTCCAATTTTATTGAACAAATTATTATCTATGCCTTTAACGTCGAGATAATAAGAGCATAAATATTTAGTTTAATGTTACTCTACAAGCACTTTTTATAAAATATTATTTCCAAGTGAAATTTACATGTGACATAATATAGTGTATTTATATATTAGAAAAGGAATAATATTTTCCATAAATGTGTAAAAACATATATATATATATATATATTACAATAAGTAAAAATCATTAAATAATACTAATTTAGATTAAAAAATATATAGGATTTTTTTAATTGTTTTTGCATTTTGACTAATGAAGACGAAGAATCAGTGTTATCGGTAAGGGTAAATTATATAGGACCACTACTTCCCTAAATAGCAACTAAATCTTTCTCAATTGATAATCAGAAAACATAACAGCTTTTACCATTAACTTTTGTTATAAATCACTAAGATTTATTCTTCCACTGATAACGCATCTGCTCGTATGAAATATATCAATTTTTCGTGCTGTTCAGGTAATTGACAGAGACGAAAAATACCAAATTTTTTGAAACCCTAATTTGTATAGATGGTTACATTTCTGGCACTTTCATTATCTCTCCAATCTATGTACTGAACCACCAATAAGGTTACGTAGATAACTCAAATAGTCTTTTATCTGTTAAAAAAATAAAATTTAGTTACGATTTTTTTAACCTCAATCAGCCAGTAATTCTTCTCACCGACACGGCTCCCAGAGTTGGCTCAGATTCTGAAAGGATAAGAAGTCGTGGGAAACTTACGTAAGTGGTAGTTGGCAGAGCGAAGATGTAGATGGTGACAAGGACAACGGCCACGAAGATCTCTCTGTTCCTGCCAAGTAGTCTGGGGTACTCATCGCAAAGCGCGGTGATCATAGCTTCCAGACCACCGAACGTGCTGTCGAGTCCTGCAAAACATGCCCTGTTATCAGGCTACATTTTGTAATACCTAAGTAAGAAAGTAAAGCATATATGTCGTTTATCGAGTCAAATCCCTTTTTCTCAGCACTATTCGTACAGGCATAAATGAGATATCTTTAGAAAGAATTTTTAATCGGTTTCTGACAATGCAAAACGATTTTGCGCTAAAACGTACTGTTTGTGGAAAATTTTATCATAAAAGACAGTTTTAACTGTCATAGGCAAAACGGCATCATGGATGCGCATGCGCGGTATCACAAATCAGACAGTATTTTGTATATTTTACGAAGCTAACTTTATTAATCACGAATAGACAATCCCATTAAAAATGCCAGTTTTTGCATAACGTGCTTAGAACAATTTCATTATTTATTTAAGTGTCATTAAACTTATAGGTTATGTGGCGCTACTAACAGTCCCCTACTCGTCGTTTAAGACGGGACAGGCATTTGGAATACTATTTAGGTTTTGAGAACTCCCTACATACAGGACGATTCAAAATTTTTGCAAAAATATCTCCTTATAAGCTGTTCAAATCTTTTTTGTTCTTCTACTCAGCTTTGAATAGTTATCAAGGAATGATTTTATCGTTTATTTTGGCAACAAGAATATTAATTAAACAGATGATAACATTGATGAGAGTACAAAACACTATAGTCCCAACTTTGATATTACAGGACAAATTTAATGCAAACAAAATTAGGTTTTTATCTAAATCCGTTGGTTTGCTGATGATACTAAATCGTGTCGGTTTATATGTTTCGTTGAGAATTCGTTTCGTTTTAAAGTGTTTCATAAATTTTTAGTTAGCCCCAGATGAAAGTATTGCCTAAAGATATAAACAGGCAATGTTAATTCCATTGTCGATATCTGTATTGATTGAAACTTGATTATAGCGTTTTCATCGTGTTTTTTTGAAAAATCCCTGATAATAGCCTACCTTAGTGCTGCATGCTTGATTTTAGATTAGTTTGTAAACAAAGGTTTTCTTTTTAATAAGAATTAGAGCCTTTTGTTTAATTCGTTAGCATTTCTATCAAACGTTTTGCAGATTTTAGAACATTATTTAATTTGTTGTTGTTGTAATTAATCTTTAGCGTATTTAATTTTTGGAATATCGCTTTAATAGTGAAACTTGGCTCAACCGGTCTACTGAAAATGAAGGTTAGTGTAGCCCTGGATAGAGAGATTAGTAAGCCTAATCTTAAGATTGTTATTTAGAATTGTTTGGGCCTATAGGACTTCCGTTCATGAATGGGCTGATTGTTCTTTCTAATCCCTGGTTTCCTTTCTATATCCTGGTTAAACCCTGATAATTCTGCTTCTTCTTAAGAAGTTTATTTTCAGAATCCACTGATCCTGTTAAAAAGTTCAGTGTTTTATTTAGATATATGTCAGTGTTTGGACACATAACTAGAGACTAAACGAGTAATAAACTTATTATTTTTACCAAAAAATATTAAAACTAAACAAAAAATATTTTTTAAAAATCGGATCTAGCGATTTTTAATCAAATTTAGCTCTTAAATATCTACAAAACAACTTGAAGTGATATATGTTATCTAATTCTAAATAATAAGCATTGTTTTTTTGGAAAGTTTGTGCAAAGCGTTTACCCAATTAAAATATTTTTTAGTATTACAAAGCATCCGGAGTAAGAAGCTGGTAGGAACGTAATCATTGTGTATTAAGCTGGTAGTTACATAAAGGTTACAAGTGAAATAAATATGTAAAAATTTCAATTTACCTAATGTGATGAGCATGAGGAAGAAGATGATGGACCAAAAAACGGAGCCTGTCATGGTCGCTATAGCTTCCGGGTAGACGATGAACACTAAACCAGGTCCTGGAAAAACCAACAAAAAAAACTTACTAGGGTTATAAACAATAATATTTTGTTCAATGTAAGATGAAATTGTATGTTATTTTAACGTTTTAGTTCTTCATAGGCTATTGAAGACATTATATAAAGGGTAATACAGTCTCCCAACTGAAGTAATACGGAAAGAGCCAACAGTAGTAAGTAGATTCGAACCTGAGCACAGGTCCTAGTTTAAGCGATCTGCCTAACCTACTAGTGCTCCACAAAAATTGTTGAAAACTTACATCAAATTATTTTTTACTTTTTTCATTATTCGAAGTATAAAACAGGTTTAATAATTGAGGGAAAAAATCAATTTTTAAGTTTTGATGAATCTATCAATCTTGTCTACATTTAGTAATTGTTTGTTAAAATGAAAAAGTAGTTTTATGAAAATCAATTAAAGGACGAAATTTTACTCAACTTTAGGCCGTAACTATCCAAACTATTTTAGTATTTTACGGTCGTTATGTTCCAAAAGAATCGGGTACTGAAATTATAGAAAACAAACAATAAGCCTAATTTTCAAAATCACCTAAGCAGGTTTTTCAATTTTCGTCCAAGATTATTGGCTCAAGTAAGTGTAGAAACTTTGAAATACTAAAAAATTTATGATTTGAGTGTAAACTGGAAAAAACTAAAACTAAAAACTTTACTGTTTTGTTTTATTCGATTTTTCAGAAACAGTTAAAGCTTTTAAACTCAAACTTGTTACATTCATTTAAAATCAATTTTTTTCATATGTACCCAAATTTGGAATAAAATCTGATGAAAAATTAAATCGATTTTCCCAGGGAGAGGGGAGGGGTTGAGTCTTCACTAAAGTTGAAGATAAATTCAGTGCCCACAAGATGTCTGCGTATTACATAAGTTAAATTATTTTTTCACTATTTTAAAGACGTTCTAATTTGTATACTTTTACGTTTTCTCAGGAGTCCGAATAAAATTACTTCTTAGACAACTCACCTTCAAGTCCGACCTGGTCGATGCTCTTGTTCTGTACGTGGGACATATATCCCAGTACGGAGAAGATGACAAAACCAGCGAGAAAACTGGTTAGACAGTTAATGGTGCTGGTCAACAGTGCGTCCCTGAAAACAGAAAAACCAATTGCTTATAAAACATGCAGACCATAAAATAAGCTACATTTTTCCCGAGGAAAAGATCCGATATATTTTCTGCCGTTTTGTGAATTTTCATAAAAACAAATGTGCATGGATATTGTCATATTAAAAGCTTTGTTATTCTATTTACCCAATACATTTTGTTTGGCAGCCATACGAAAATACTTTCATCAGGTATTTTTGAAATCCGATTGCATACGAAGAGTTAAAGTTCAAGTAACTGTTGACAAAAATAGTTTCATTAGTTTTTCAAAAATCCGATTTAAAATGAAGATTTAAAACTAGTTATTGTAAGAAATTTGAAATAAAGGAAAACGGTTTTTCGATTTACTACAGACGTATATTATTTATTTTCAATATAATTGGTACACTGTTTCATGTTATAATTTATCTCCATGCGCTATAAGAACTTTAAGACAAATTTGAAGAACCGATTTTACGAAATTGAACCAGTATTTGTCGATTTTTTAACATGTATTATGTTTTAGGGCTGGTTTTGATGTTGGATTTTGCGGGACGCGTGATAGAGAAACATGTTTATATTGATATATAAAAACAGAATATTTTGCGCATCGCAAGTCTCATTTTTAAATTAATTATAATTAAAAATTACTGTTTTTACTCTGGGATCGAACCTTGTATGTATGAAGCACACGCGATAACCACTGCACTACGGAAACTACGAATACGTTTGACCGATTTCAGTATATGAAATGAATCGTTAATTTAATTTTAGTAGTTATATTAAAAGATCACTTGTTTTATATAAAATTCGTAACGATCAGCTGAATTCATTGAACAGCTGATAGCCTATAATAAGTTTTAGGTTATGTTGTTCAAAACCTCAATACGAAATTTGAGTGTAATTAAACAAATTACATGTACTATGTTAATTTGTCGTGTTTTCGAACAAATTATCGCAATTACAATTTAAAAAAAGAAAAAACATGATACATGACTTCTAGTTTTAGTTCAGTAACAGAATTTTTTTGTTATAGTAATTTATACTTTTTGCTATTATGTTTAGTTATATTATATAAATATGTTATATTATATGAATATATTTTTAAATATAAATTTATTACTATTATATTATATAAATACTTCCTTTATAATTCTGACAGTCACAGTCATAACCATTTATAAATGTCGATCATTTCGCCCATTTTTCAGGCATTGTTAAACGGATGCAAATTGTTTTTAATGTTCTTCGAAGTTTAAATAATAACACTACATACATTTGTACACAACACAACACTGAAGAACAAATATTACTTAATAGCCTACTTTAATTGGCTAATATACTTTTTAGTTTTGTTGTAAAAACACAAGGCCTACACACGTTTTTACTGCATGCGTTACATTGGCTTGACATTGCCTGAAAATTTAGGTGAAACTATCACCATCGGATAAATGCATGTAACTGTGAACAGTACAAAAAAATGGTATTTTTACACGATTTTTCTTAACTTGCTTCCTCTGTATGTTTCATGGTTCAAATCTTGTAATCAATTTTTAACCCACTTTCCATTATCCAATCGACTTGAAATTTTGCACTTGCTTGCTTCCGATGATAATGCAATATTCAATAAATTAGGCACATCAAATTTTGCTTCATTCTACTCTAATTAATTAACTAAAATTGTGTATGGAAAACTAGTTTTAGCGTTCCTTAATATTTGGCGTTAGTTTCTTCTAACACTGTTCACATTGAAAGTTTTTGGAAGAAGCTAGTTAGAGACCAAATAGCTAACTTTCCCTAAACTTTCCCCACTGTCCTAAACTTTTCCTTATACCTTTTAAGTTTTTGAACATTCTACTATTATTTGTATATGTAAAAAATAATGAATCCAGATTTTTTTTGAATTTTTTGTTAAAACAATTACAAAAAATATTCAAAATTGTCAGCATTTGTTATCATAAATTTAATTAATCATTAATGTATATTTAAAGTAGAAACTTTTGATAAATCAATTTTTTTGATTTTTTTTGCCACAAATAATATATAATAATACAACAAAAATTTTAATCTATTACAAGATTTATTACGAAAAAGTAAAAATAAAATAAAATAAAAAAAGATTTTAAAAAACACGCTTTTTTCCATTAAAGTAGCTTATAAAATGAACTAAAAAGTAAAAAATAAATTTTTCAACAGTCAAAGAATGAAGAGTGGTTATCCATCAAACAACGTTGTACGTTTATGTTGTACAACATAAAAATAGAATTTTCTTCAATAAATTCTAATTAATCTAATTTGCACCCACGCTTTATTCTCCAACTGATGAAAAACTTACTTTTTTTTTTTTTAGTTGATTTTATACTTGAACTGATAAAGCGTGTTTTTTTAATATTTTTTTATTTTGTTATCGATGCGTTCTGTTGAATACTACATTCAAACAAAATTTGATCAGAATCGATTTTGAGAAGATCGTATTTTTTTACGATTATTAACCAAATTATTTTTCTGTAAGTTATTATCTTTACTTATATGTAAGTAATAAAAACACCTACACGACAAATTTCATCAAATTCTGTTAATTCGTTTTGAACACAGAAAGACACGCGCGCGGGGACAAAACCCACGAGAACCGGTTTTTTTTTTTTGGTTTATTAAACCTGATTAAAGTTATAGATTTAGAAACTAAATTTTGAAGGTAATATTTTTTGTACAATAATACATTTTGTACAATATTTGTACAACGTTTACACACAACTATCCATACGTGTGCCAATAATTAAGCAAGCTTTTACGAAGGGAGAATCGACAAAGGAAATATCCAAGGCTAAGAAAGCCATATACGCCAGGATTTACCCGCATGTTTACATCCCTTAGTTGCACTACCACTCCCGACTGTAGTCACTGACCTGGATTCCGAATGCATGGCATTGTGTGTCACTAGCATAGCTTACAAACACAACTTTGATGTTTACATAGTTTATATAAACTTTTCTACGAGTAACATTTATGAATTTTTTCTGAATTATTCGTTTTTTTGATAGTAAAAAGTAAACAAATATCGCAGAAACTATTAAACTATTTCACATGTTGCTCTTTCTAATTTAAAAACCCGGTTCTGATTGTATCAACAACAAAATGAGAAAATTATTGTAATTTCTGATAACTAATTCGTCAGTAAGGGCGGGCGGCTACCAAATGCGGAGCGGGATGAAGACGAACGGAACCTAAGTTCAATCAGTTTAAAGAATGCGTTTTTATCTTTTACTTGAGTCTAGGAAACTACTATATTTAAAAACCGTAACCTAGGCAACGGTAACCTAGATAACGAGAAATAATAAATTTGAAGGCGTGGTCAGCGTGGGGGGAAGCGGAGTTAGCTTCAAACCGAACCTAGACAGAGTCGAAACTACGCTACGCTTTCAATGGCCGCACTTACATTAAAACATACGGTTTATATTTTGAATGCCCAGTACGCATATCTTCGCTCCGCATTTGGTGGTCACCCGGCCTAAGTTACATAACCACAATCTGTAAACTAATTTCAAAAAATTATGTCGATTTAAAATTTTTTGTATCGTTAGTTCTTCGACAAATTCGTTACACAGAAAAATCAGTTCAACTGTTACAAAATTACTCCTATAAAAGTTCTTACACAATTTTTTAACATATTTATATTACTCTTTTAAGAACATTTGAACTCATCATCGTTAGTATCTACATTAATAAACAATTTATAGTTTGAAATTTCATTAAAAGTACGAAAACGAACCTGACGGTAGCTTGTTAACTTTTTATAATAGTTTAAAACTTAACTGAAGTGAACAGAATAGAATGTGTAAATAAGATGCATAATAAAAAAATTATAATCGTAGTTCATTTTCCCATAACGAATACGGTCATTAAGGTTAGGTTATGTTAGATTATTAACCTATGTTAGGTTGTTAGGTGTGTGTGTGTGTGTGTGTGTGTGTGTGTGTGTGTGTGTGTGTGTGTGTGTGTGTGTGTGTGTGTGTGTGTTACACAGTTTTTGGATACGTTTCAATTACTCAGCGAGACAGTTTCAAGCCACGTTATTTTTAAAATTTACAAATCGTAATGTGTACTTTCGCAGATGTTTTTCAAACCTTTTACCTTATCTTAAGACATTTACCTGTAGCAGTTGTTGTTGAATTTGTTGTAACTCGAGAGCGCTAAGAGGGTTCCGAAACCCGGTCCCAAGGAGAAGAAAATTTGGGAAGCGGCGTCAATCCACACCTGGAATAATATTTACAGAGTTAAATCGATATGGGTTGTGTTTTAGTGTTATAGAGTAAAAGTATGTCTTGTTTAAACTGCATACCTGGAATAATATTTACACAGTTAAATTGATATGGGTTGTGTTTTAGTGTTATAGAGTGTCTTGTTTAAACTGACCTTAGAACTTTTTAGTTTGTGCCATTGAGGGGTGAGGTAGTAACGGATCCCTTCAGCAGCTCCCGGCAAGGACACACCTCTGAAGAGAAGGATGAACAGTACGATGTAAGGAGCTAACGCTGTGACCCACACTGCCTGTAATATAAAAGTGTGTAACATTGAAGAACATCGTATAAAGCGGTGGATATCGTCGATAATATAACAGGAAACACATTTAAGCAATCGTGAATTAAAATATCATAAAGGATCTTACTTATATCTTATATGTGTAAACATTATTACTGTTTATAGATTTCAATCCTCAACGCAATCTTTGCGACAAACAAATGTACTAAATTTTTTTTATATTCTTCTTCTTTTCTGCTAGGATTATTATCACTATGTTCAGTACAATGATTTGCCTTCCCTATCTTCGTCAATCATTTCGGAGAACCTCGATCTTCACAAACTATATCTATACTTTTTTTTTGAAAGAGTATAGACATAGTTTTTGAAGATGGAGGTTCTCCGAAACGCGTCAACGAAAGTAGAATTACTGAAGCTAGGGAAGGCAGATCATTATACTGAACATAGAAATGTACTCAAAATATATTATCTACTCGTTTGCAGAGATTGTTTTTCACAATTTTTAGTCATGTTTGCAATAAAATATCATCAAACATTTATTTGTTAAAAAATGAATTTATTTTTATTGATTTTTTACATTAATTTTCTTAAAATAAAATTATGTGCCATTTTTATACAGTTTTTTCCCAATCGTATAGAAGTGTACTTTCAAATATGTCTCAAGGTTTCTCGTTAACGAATGGATAACGATAATGGGACTTGCTTTGTTCATCTTTTAGATAAAAAAAGTAGCAAATAAAACGACTAATTTCAAAAATTTCCAAGTAATTCCGACAGGTTTTAATTCACCCTTTCGAGCAGACATCACGATTAAAAAGAACTTTAAGTTGGTAACGAAGTGTTTCTCGGACCTATATTATTTTTACTTTTTTATTATTTTTATGAGAGAATTAGGTCTGTAAAATATGGCAGATTCCTTCAGGTACGCCCTTTATAAGTAATCTACTCATTTAAACGTTGATTTTAAAATTCTGTGATATAAAGTACAAAGTTTTAATGTTTTGATTGCTCTAATGTGCTGTCAGTGGTACTTCTGTCCCCATCTCAACCCTCCTAAGCCCATCGTCAACGTCAGCGCTCTAAGCCCCCTCACACATGTCGACAAATTTTCCACCTCTGTACACCTTTATCTAAATACCTTTAGAACGTGGTGCTTACTGCTCAGCAACCCAAATCCCGTATTGATTCCTGTATTCCTTACAGCCATTCACCTTGCCTTCAGATTTATGGCGGACCCATCCGAACATAAAGTCAACTTCTTTAAGGAACAGCTGTGGACAGCCCGTCGTCAAAACATCGGCGGTACCGTGTTTCCAAAACGAATTAATCGCTTTTTTAAATTTCGAGAATTTCTTTTTACATAATTTTAAAAAATAAATAAATATTAGTAACGTGTTCGTAATTTTAGTACGATTCTGGCACGAAAATCGAAAAATAATTTGTCCACCTTAATTATGTGGACAAGATTGTTAAACGGAAAAATGCATCCAACAGTTTTAAAATGGCAGTAGTTTAAAATATTTAAACATTCATAAATGTTTTGTCTAAAATTTTGAAAATCTGTTTTCGCCATCTTAATCAGCGTTAAAAATAGCGTAATTAGAACTTTGAATTTCCTTTTGAAATTAAGAAATTTAATTCGATGTTGTTACATTGTCTTTCAATGTAATTTAAAAGCTTATAAATCTATTATTAAAGGTTTAGTGCTGATTATGATGGTGAAATCAGAATTTCTAAACAGATTAAGTTAAAAAAATTACTTTTTGAAATTCACTTCTATCTCGTCGGTGAGACAGCTGATATTAATTCCCTTTATACTTATGGCAGAAGCAACGAGTTTTCTCATCGTTGTCTAATTCCAAAGAATAAATTGTAATGGTTGGTTAACTTGAAGTTACAAAAAATTGTTACGAAATAGAAATTGCAGCATAATTTTTACCGTCATATCTTAATTTTTATAAACACGCATCATATCAATACAGTGTTACAATGAATGTAAACGGAATTTATCATATTAATTAAGAAATTTTGGTATTCGCAACATTTTGAGAAATTAACAGTGCAATGTAGTCGCGTATAAAAATCTTGTTAGCTTTAAGCTACCGTTGGAGACATCAAAAGACCAGGAAGACTTTCAATTGTTAGAGATGGGCGTCTAAAAATATGTTTTGTCACATAACCTTGAATACAGGATAATCGTAAAGTGGATAAACTTTGATATCAGACAACAAAATAGCGATAACAATCCTAACAAGTAAAAATATGGCGTAATTTAAAGTTTTCAAACAAATTCCTTTTAATATTAAAGTAAATACGGGTGTACATTAATACTTTTTTAACTTGAATCCTTTGAACTAATAAGTGTGTAAACAGGCCACTAAGGAATATTTACTTGTGGCCTATAAGGACACGCACTAGTTATATATTTGTTAATAATAATAGGAATTATGTTTATAATTAATGATTTTATTTTTAAACTATTAATTCTAGATCTCTTCACAATTGCAAGTTCCCTTCAAATTTGTTGAAAACTTAAGGACAAGATTCTAAACGGAAAACGTTTACAAACACTAACCCAAGGAAATCTAATTCATATTATATTTCTGAAAGTTTGTGTGTTTGTTTGTTTGTTTGTTATTCAATCACGCTTTAACCACTGGACCAATTGAGATGAAATTTGGTACGTATATGGTTTAAGTATCAGAGATACATATAGGCCTATTCCTGTTTTACAAAACGTCATTATACTACTTACCCAGCCCAAAATAATTATCAGTTTTTAGTTTTGTAACATCTGTTAACTGTAGTTATTTACTGGACGTGTGATTTAGGTACCTGAGATAAACATAGATTCAATCCTATTTTATGAATCTTAATCTGTGTTTTATTTATTACAAAATTATTGCTTTTAATGTAACATTTTCAATATTTTAGTTGAAATTTTTTCAAAACTGACTTTAATTTGTTACTTTGTGTTGAATTTTCAATATTAAATTAAAAAAATCCCTACACATAGTGCCAATTGTAAGGTAGTATATATATTTGTGTAATTACATTATGGTAAACATGCAGTGAAGCATATCCTTATTTTTCGATATTTTTGTTACTAAAATGCGTTATTATGTGCCCCAAAGCAAGAATCCAAAATATGAATGCACGAGAAGTACGATAAAATCGAAAATAAAAGTGACCAACATAACCTCAAAATTGCTACCCGGCGACAATCAGTAACGTGTTGTAAATCGGTAAAACAATAAAAATACGTCTAACACGGGTTTTGGGTGATAAGAAACCAATTTTTTAAAAAGAATACAGCATAACCAAACTGTCACGGTTGTTAGGCCTAACAAGGTGATGCGTGAAAAAACCTTTATATTTTTAAAAAAATAGCCTACTATATATCCTGACACAGTTGTTGAGCCTATCACGGTGATACGTGAAAAAACCTTTATATTTTTTTAAAGACTACATATCCCAACTGACACGTTTGTTGGGCCAATCATGGTGATGTGTGAAAAAACCTTTATTTTATTTTAGAAAACTACATAACCTAATTGACACGGTATTTCGGCCTAACACGGTGATGCGTGAAAAACCTTTATATTTTTTTTTAAAGAATACTACATATCCTAATTTACATGGTTGTTAGGCCTAACACAGTGATGCGTGAAAAAACCTGTATATTGTTTTAAAGAATACTACATAACATAACTGATACTGATGTTGAGCCTATCACGGTGATGTGTGAAGAAAACCTTTAATTTTTTAAAGAATACTACATAACCTAATTGACACGGTTGTTAGGCCTAACACGGTGATTCGTGAAAAACCTTTATATTTTTTTAAAGAATACTACATATCCTAACTGACACGGTTGTTGGGCCTATCACGGTAATGTGTGAAAAAAACTTTATTTTTTTTAAATAGTACTGAAAACCTTAACTGACACGGTTGTTAGGTCTAACATGGTAATGCGTGAAAAATACTTTATATTTTTTTAAAAGAATACTCCATAAGCTAACTATCATGGTTGTTATAACTAACACGGTGATCCATTAAAAAAACATTTATTAATTTTTTTTAAATAGTACTTATAACCTAATTGACACGGTTGTTGGGCCTAATAAGGTGATGCATGAAAAAAACCGTTATATTTTTTTTAAAGAGTACTCCATAACTTAACTAACACGGTTGTTAGGCCTAACACCGTGTTAGGCCTTTCACATATGTGAAAAAAACCTTTATATTTTTTTAAATAATACTACATAACTTAATTGACACTGTTGTTAGGCCTAACACACAGTTATGTGTGAAAAAACCTTTATATTTTTTTAAAGAATACTACATATCCTAACTGACACGGTTGTTAGGCATAACACGGTGATGTATTAAAAAAACCTTTACTTATTTTTTTAAAAAAATTACTCCAGAACCTAACTGACACGGTTGTTGGGCATAATATGGTGATGCAGGGAAAAAGCCTTAATTTTTTTTAAAGAGTACTCCATAACTTAACTAACACGGTGGTGTGTTAAAAAACCTTTATTTTAAAAAAGAAATACACCATAACCTAACTGACACGGTTGTTGGTCCTAACACGGTCATGCGTGATCTTTAATGTATATTACGATTGCGGGAAAAGCTGTGACGGGTAACAGGTAATCATATTATTTTTCTGAAAGTTTGTTATTGTTTATTTGTTTGTTATTCAATCACACTTTAACTACTGGACCAATTGAGATTAAATTTGGTATGAACACGGTTTATGTACCTGAGATAAACACAATACTATTCCAGTTTAATTGAATAATAGTGACTTTTTAATAATACTGTATTTTATTAAAATATGACAGGACCCTGTTTTAGAGTATCGAGTAGCAAAAATTTATATTTCTTGGCCGAAAACCATAAATCGTATAATATTGTAAATAGTATATTTACATTTACATTTAATTGATGTAACATATATTAAAATGAAATGACCTATTCTGATTTTGAAAATCGACTATAAATTTTATTGCCTACATTATAATTGCAGGCAAAGCCGCAACGGGTAACAGCTAGTATTTAAATAAAGGAATTCAATAAAAAAATAAATACCTTAAACAAAATATAAAACAGCTGTTATTCAAAGTGATATTGAAACAGCTGTTATTTGATATACTAATGTTGAACACAGCTGATCATTTCAATTCATTTCTTGTAATAGCTTTCACCCTTATTAGCCTTTTCTAAGAACCTTAATTAAGAAAAAAAATGCAAGTTCCCTTAACATTTGTTGAAAATTTAAGAAAAAAATCAAAACAAAAGGAATTTGCTAACTCCAACTCAAAAAAATATATAAATAAAGAATTTATATAAAAAACAAATACTATGAGCAAAATATAAAACAGCTATCATACAAAATACTGATATTAAAACAGCACACAACTGATCATTTCCATTCTTTTTTCGTAAAAGCGTTCGCCTTTTATAGGTTTTCTTAACAGCTTATGTATAGTTCTGTCCCAAATTAGACTTTTAAAATAAGCATTCAACAAAAAAATTTATGACTTACCATTATCTCCAAAATTGAAACTTACCTTCAAGTGGATTCAAATTTCAACTAAAAATTAAACATTTAACGTTCCCACTAGAAAGTTACATCAGATTGAAGCTTGAAATCAAATAACATTTGAATGGACTTTGAAGAAGGTTTACATTATTAAAGTTCGTTCAAGTTGCTTGAATTCAACAAACTTACATCAATTAACTTTACCAATATAAGTCCGCCTTAATTTATTAACTTTTTCTGCTATATATTTGAAAACGTACAAACAAGTTATTTAAAGTTTTAACTTATTTGTGAACGACCTGAAGTTAACATTAGTTGACAATCACTGACGTCATCAAATGATGTCAGCCATTGCGCATCTATTTCGTACATCCGCAGGGATCACACGTACAATTAAAAGGATTTTAAATAAAAGCCATACTTCTGTAGTGCGGGTAGTAACCACCGCCCTCCGCGGGGACCACTCCTGAATAATAAACTATCCAGTAACGGTTAAGGAAGGGTGGAGGGCATTAATGCAGGATGACTGAAGAATTAATCACTCAGTAATGGATTGAAGATTAGTTGTTTCCTTCTTTTTACTAAGAAGTGAATTTTAGAGGAACTGAGAACGATAAGTCTGGAGTGCAAACACAATAAGTATCAGTAGGCTTGTTTATTAATAAAATTCGTTGATTGCATTGAAACAAATTTAATGGCGGTCAGGGTTTTATCTTAGAATTTCTCTATTTAATTTCAAACTGCAAATATTTTTAATTTTTAATTCGGTTTACTCGAGTTATGATTTTTCCGAGAAAATCATTTTGAAAAATTATGCTTTTAGCTTTTTCTTGTAATAATTTTCGGACAATCAAAATCTCTATCTGAATTTTTAGAACATTAGCCTCTATATGAGTTTTGTTTTAAGTAATTAAGTAGTATATTTCATTGAAAATAAAAACGTTTAATTAAAAAACGGCCACCTTTTTAGCTGGAATCTTAAAAATTGTTTTACAGCAAATGCAATTACAATTTTTCGGTGTTTTTTATAGCAATGAATTTTTGTATAACAATTTATTGTTATTGAATTGAAATGAATTGAATTATTGAATTGAATGTATGTTTGCACGTTCCGTAAGTCAAAAAAATTGATTTTACATGAAGGTCGATCTGTACTAAAAATGTTATTATTTATTTAAAAATCTTTAAATATGAACAGAAATCGAAATTTCTGAAAATAAACTTTAACAAGTAGTATCAAATTAAATAATTAAGCACCCGATTTAAATGTGTGTTGCTATCTCCACGAGGTTGAGTTATATTGCCAAAAGCAAAAATTGATAATTTTTAAAATTAGGTTTTTGCTAAAACTTTGGTCTCATGTAAAAATTCTAAACTCAAATTAGTTTACTTAAGTTTCAATTAAAATAAATTTATTTGAGGGAAGCGAAAAATTGATTTTTTGTTTTTACACTTTCCCGTTATTTTGTACACCTTATTACTCTGAAACCGTAATTTTGAAATGTTACGTAAGAAATTCACCATACATTAATTGCAAGAATATTCGTGTAATAATTCTGGACGATTTATTTTTCTGACAATCAAAATGTTTGGAATAATTTCTTCGAAATCGTACGTTTTGGACGGATCATATGATGTACAAATGAAATTAATGTTCATGAAAAACATTATTGAAAACAATTAAATGCTTATAATATTTCTAGGTAGAAAGTAACCTCACTTTACTTAAACACTTAACGAGTTAGTTCAGTCTTTATGTTAAATTTGTCCAAATAAGTTTTTTTACCGGACTAAATTTTAAGGAACATCGAAACATCCAAACTTATAATCGATTAGAAATTAATGAATTGTATCGAAAGCTTTTGTCAACACAATCCCTTAGCGAACTTGCTCCTTGTGATAATTGGAAGGATGCGACGTTTGTGCAAACTTATTTAAATATCTCCTTTTACTTCGGTGAATTTAATTACTTTCTTCAACGTCAAAATTAATTGCTCCCGACGCCACTTCATAACAAGTTTACGTCGCGTGTTGTAAGCCTGTAGAATCGATAGGTTTTGATTTTTAGAGTCCGTATGTAAAAGCAAGGACCTTTATAAATTCCCGCGCATGCGTCTGTCTGTCTATAACGCATTTCTTTGTGAACAAAGTGGCAGACATTGTTTGGATAGCAAATACGTTTCAAGGAAGTAATATTATGACACGGAGATTACTTAGGCCACCATTCAGTTAGCGTAATAATTATTAAAAACAAAACACTCGTTAACAAATTTAACAAGAATCATTGGACTATCAATACGTGCTTTAAAAACACAAGCACGACCATCTCCTTACTTTCTAGTTTTAGGTGTATATAATAAATAAGTTTGTGATGAATAGAAAAATTCCATTTGAAGATTTTAATCGATATATTCTTTTTTTTATTTCATGAATAAAAAACTTATGTTTTTCATTGTTTTACTTTCTACTATAAGACATTTGATGTTAGAAATAATCCATTCATTTTCAGGTTCTCTAAATCAGAAAAGTGATTTTTATATGGACGTCTGTGTGTGTGTGTGTGTGTGTGTGTGTGTGTGTGTGTGTGTGTGTGCGCGCGCGCGCGCGCGTGCGTTTGTTTTCTAAAAACATTGTTAAATATTGTACTGATTAACTAACATATAACACTTTACTTAAGAAAACTTTATTTAGGTCCATTTTTGACAAAACAACCGTTTAAACTTCTCAAAATCGGTTCTAACGATTGTAATCAAGTTTTGCTCAATATACCGTAAGTTTCCAAACAAAATTTACCGCTAGTTAGATTTTGCTCATACTTGTGATATCCATGACTCAGAATAATGTATCAAATTCTAAATAAAAAAAATTACTATTTGGAAGTTATGCTAAAAATAATAATAAAGAAACCCTGACCCTCCATTTTTTTTATTTTAATTTTTTTTACAATTGACTTTAATTATGATTCTTCGTATATAAAAAATAATATTAGAGCAAAATCTGATAAAACCAATTTTCCCAGTTTTTTTTTGTATACAGCTTTCTATATAGATTTTTTTGTAAAAATTACTCAATATGAGTTTATATACTTATTATTTTGGTCTCGTTTATTTACTCATAGCTTTCAGAATATTGCCATATTTATAAATCTATCGAATTAAGTCTCAAATTTTCTTATTGAAGAATATTAGTAACGGAAAATTGGTGGATTTAAAACTTACCCTGTAAGAACTCAACTCATTTTTTTCACTAACGAACTGCTAAGTGTATCAATTTAAAATCTTTCACAATTCGAGTATTTTGGCTTAAAATAATAGCGCATGCTTCCGATTTGACGAAGCAATCCCTTTGATCTGACTTGAACAAATGCCTGCATGATAATGAAATGGCTCTTGTAACAATGGCCGTGTTAACCACAGCCTTCTATACTGCGTTATCTCAAGCCCGACCTTTCATTTCGCAAACAAAGCGAGATTGTCATTGTGCCGGTGTCATAAGATATTCTTCAGGTGATTTTAATCAGAAATATTGCAAAGTAACCACTGGCCTTGCGGCTTTAATGTCCTTAATCGCCATATTGAAACCTCTATTTTAAATAGTGTTAATTGAAAATCAACGTCACGAATATAATCAAAATTCTAAATATCGTATTTTAAATTAAATTGAATACAATATGTCAAGTAAAAACTAAAATAATTTACTGGGAAATCTATAATATTAAAATTTGATAAAAAAAAGGATTCGATTTCTCAAAATAAGTTTTGCAGATTTTGCACAAATTGTAAGTAAACTGAAATACCCGTCAGTTGATATCAGAGTACACAATTTTAAATAAAAGCGTTACAGAGTGCGAAAAATTTAAAATAAAACAAACGGCAATTGTGCACTTTAATCATATTTATTACAATTGAATATAAAAACACCGGAATGATAATTCTTATGAGGGCACTCGCTGCTGGTGGCATCTTGTGACAGAGTGTTTGATTACAGTTAAATAGGTAAATAGTACCGTATATTTTTCAAAAGTCTCCATCTCTGTCCTTGCAGCGTTCTTATCGGCAGACAGTCCAATTACTTTGACTTTTCTAGTTTGTTTATATTCAATGTTATTAACGAATTTTTATTGAAAAATGAGCTAATGAAGCGGCCTTCATGGTAAGACCCAGACCCGAAACCTTGAAATGAGCGTCAATCTATCACTTTTTTACAAACGCTAACGTAATAATATAATAAATACTTTAAATTAAATATATAAATACTTGATATATAAGAAACATTTGAATATATATATATATATATATATATAATATATAAATATATAAATATATATATATATATATATATATATATATATATATATATAATCTTACATTTCAATTATTTATTATATTATTACGATAGCGTCTGCAATTTTTGATAACAGCTTGGTCATGTTCTAAACTCGTTAAACTCTGCTTAACCTTTTCAAAATTGCAATAATTTTAGATCTAAAAAAATATACGTTTCTAAACTTATAAAATCCTATTTCTAAAATTTTGTTAATGTATAGTGGTATTTGAGTACGCATGTGCAAATTTTCATTTTATTTCTAAAAATCGGTTCATCAGATTTAGCTCAAATTTGGTCATTAATAAAAATTCAAAATTCAAGCTAGTGTACTATGCTGATGATTCGGATAAATTTGGAAAAAACTCTATAACTCCATGATTGAGGTACGCTGTTTATGTGTCCTTAAATGCATCTACTAACGAGCCCTATAAGTTATGAATTTCTAAAGATCGGAAACATTTTGAAACTGTTGAAAGGATTTTTCTGGTTAACAATTTTGTCCAAGCTATTACCCAAATAAATTTGTATGCCAAGTTTGAATCAAACCGAACTAAAAATTGCAAACTTGACACACACACACACACACACACACACACACACACACACACACACACACACACACACAGACAGACAGAATGTACACACACACGCGCGCGCGCTCTAATAATGAAATGTTTTTATGGCGACAAATTTTTAATAAAAACCCAGAGAAATCATTTACAACAGATTTTGATTTCAAATAAAATTTCAGCAAACAATAGACGTTAAAACAATAGGCAAAATATTGGATGTAGCTGATGTAATTTAGGGTTGTTTTTAACACTACAAAACTGCTGACGCGATAAATACAAAACGGAAGCGACAATAACTGGACGGAAGTGACGTAGCGTACCGTCAATATAAGTAACTGTTATTAAACGCTTGAGTTTAACTTCCGTAGTACAGAGAAGTTTTGTGATGGCTTAAAATTCAATGGTTTCGTTAGTGGTTCAAGTACATATTTCGTTATGTATCC
>CM040186.1:92109142-92199142 GCA_022606455.1 Callitettix versicolor
ACTCGCACAAATTATTGCTATCCCAAAATAAACAATGGCAAACCATTAAAAATACATCGTTATTCAGTTATTTCTCCATATTAAAAATTTTAAAAAAGTTACGGAACTCTGTTGTTTGGTGGCTTTATCAGATTTTTCGTTAAGTAGTGTTTCTGACCTAATTTTTAATAGAACTAAAATTAAAGTAGTCAAGCATTATTACACTCATAAATATTGATAAATATAAAAATATATTAATTTCATAAACCCATTCACACTCAAGACACTTAGTTTTCTGACCTGGGAAAACACGAAATACTTATTATTTGTAAAATCAGCTGATTAATGTGTTGAAATATGTCTACGTATTTAGATACATTTATATCCAATAATTTAATATTGTAAAGGGCTCTCTTTTATTACTTTATTTATTTATAGCGACTTACTGGATATATTACTTGTTACTTTTACTAGTTCTATTATTTAAATAAAAGAGTATATTTTAACTAAATATTTAGTTTCCTTGTTATAATATTTTTTGAGGTTAAATAATCAGCAACCGCAATTTATCGTTATATTTCATAATAGTAGTTTGGAATAAGATTGATAGTTTTAAGCCCCGCAGGGGTGCAGACTAGCTGCACCTATTGAGAGGATTTAGACGTCCCTCGCGGTACCCGAGTCTAACACACACTTACACTTACAACACTACACTTACAACTTTAACACTTTACACTCACACTTACATTTAGGGAGGCGATAATAGCTTCAATGTGCTTTTCGCCTTAAAAAAAAACATTACGATAGTTTTACGTTTTGTTTTGTTTTTTCCTTGATTAAAATTGATCTGATTTATAATTAGAAATGGTCATTATTTATTACTTTTTTTATTGTATGAAAACAGAATTAGTTAAGAACATTTTTTATCACTTTATCTTTAAAATATTTACGTTTCAAGTTCAAAACAAAAATTATAGGTGGCGAAAAGCAACCACGTTGATATTATTTGATTACCCTGAATATCATAACAACTCATTGGCATTCTCGTTGTCTTGGCTCAAATAAGCGGTATATAAATCAGATTAAAATTAAACAAAATGGCGCTCAAACTATTGTTACGTTTAATGCGATAAATAATTAGTTGTGGCCTACACCCTTCTCTGCAGCTAGCAAACAATTCAAGACTCGCCAAACATTTATTACTGGAACGTAATAGTGGAGCGCTCTGTATATTAATTACGAATATACTGCGAGTCTAACTGTTCTTTGAACTAATAGTTAGTGGTATGTTCGGTTGTTCCCGAACCATACATGTTTTTGTTCTGAACTACGCGGATAAAAACAATTACTAGCGAACAAAGTTTTTGAATATACGAAGTCCATACGTTTTATTTAGACATGTACCATTATGTTTGAGCAAAATTGTTTCAGGTTCCAAAACTTTTGAAACCAAACCCAAAATGAGAATAAAAAAAAATATTTTTTGTAAATTTATAAAATGTTCCGAGATATGTGTAAACCTGATCGCATGCCAAATTTAATCAATGTTGTATCTAATGATGTACAATACAGGTGGACAAAAATCCAAATAAAAACCATACCTTTAGTTTCTGTTAACAGTTAAATTGATCGAAATTTTAAGATCGATTTTTTATAATCAATAAATTTTCTTTATACTTCGAATAAATAGTACCAAAATACTGCATTAACATATGCCATGAACATTTTAAAACTATATTTCTGTAAAACGTTATCAAAACCGTTACAAAACGGTCTTAAGATTGTCAGATTTTTAAAATGTTATGCCTTTTTTCACGACTATCACATAGTGTAAAGTAAAATGATAAAAGATTTGTTTTCCTTTATAATAATTTGATATTAGATCCTAATATCAAAAACAACATTTGTAAAGTTTTATTTTCCTTACTTCATGATTACTACCTTTGTTTATTATTTCCGTACAGCGTTGAAAACAATAAAACTGCATTAACTTTCTGTCTAACCCAAACTATATAATATAAATGTTCTAAAAGTACAGCCACAGTCCAAGTAATTGGACTATGTGCCGCTACGTGCGCTGCAAGCTTCAAAGGGAGTAGACGTTTGAGAAAATAGACGTCTGTTTAACTGTATTGTTGTTTTTCTTATTTTAAGGCGAAAAGCACATTGAGGCTCTTATCGCCTCCCTAAATGTAAGTGTAAATGTAAGTGTTAAAGTGAGTGTAAGTAAGTGTTAAAGTCGTAAGTGTAGTTTTGTAAGTATAAGTGTGTGTTAAAGTCCGCGTAAATCCTCACAATGTGTAGTTTTCGTAAGTAGTTTATAGTGTGTGTTAGACTCGAGTACCGCGAGGGACGTCTAAATCCTCACAATAGGTGCAGCTAGTCTGCACCCCTACAATATACTAAAATTGGAACGATACAGAGCTGGGCCCTGTAACTGTAGTTGAACACTCTGCCGCAAGATTCCACTATCAGCGAGTGCTCACAACTCTCAAATTGGTTATCATTTTAGTACTTTTATATTCAATGCACTCTATTAAAAGAAAACATAAAGCATGTGTTTTCAATGTGTGCTTGATGATTTTTCCAAATAAAATTTAACAGACTAGCTTCGCAATAAAACTGTTCATTACATTAAAGACAGCAGTGTACAACTGAAGCAATGAATAACGGACTACACAACGTTTAATCACTGTGTTTTAACGACGCGTCAGTTTTGTAATCATTGCAGGCTGCCCACGTCTGCACAACCTGAACAAAACAGACTTTAATTTTTGTCAATTTTAGGTAAATCTGAATGCAAGCATTGATGAGTCGCAACTACCAAGGGTGCAGAAACTTGGCACTTACTTTCTCATTAGAAACTTGGTCCTAAATTACAGTAACAAAACGTATCATCTGACATGGTAGGTGCTTTTTTTCATGGTCTTGTCATTTAACATATATCTATTGGATCCAAACCTGTAGATTACTTTTCGAGAGTATATATATATATATATATATATATATATATATATATATATATATATATACTAAACATTGGTACTACTCTGATATGGTTCAAACTTCAGCATTGCCATGAGCTACTGTAAAAGAAATAAATGATTTAACATTATTATAAATTTAATATTATAACTGAAGTCAATATAATAACATTTGAATTAAAAGTCAGTTACAGATGGAAGAAAAACGAAAAAACCAATAGGTTGGGCAACTTCGTTAACCAGTAAAATTTTATACATACTTTCAAAAATGGCGGCCAATTCAATTATTTAAAAATTAATAGCTTTTTTGTCTTAAATATTTTTAAAATCGTATTTCACCTACGTAATCACCGTAAAAACTGCATAAACTATAATACTAAATTTTCAAAATTCGTTGTAATTAAGAAATTTGTTTTGACAACGGTCATGATAACTTACGTGATAACATACGGTCATGATAAAATACAGCAAATTTTCGTATTTTCAATGTAATTTAAGAGTTTTAAACGTTAATAAATGCAGATTATAATAATGATTATGGTGGTAAAATACGAATTTAAAAAAAGTTAAAGTACCGATATTTGGATGCTAAGTCTCGAAAAATCTCATTCGGAAGCTACAAAAAAAAAAAATGAGAAATTGGCGTAATTTTAGGCCTATAATTTTTCTCACGACAATGTAACTAAATAGAAATAAAAGAAATTTATGTTTTTGGAGTACATCCAAGCAAGCCCTGCTCGACAACAAGTTTTCCCTCTCATAACGTAAAGGCTTTTATTGAAAAAATGGTTCATTGGTTTCAGATAAGTTTTCTCTTCTTCGTCTGCCTATCAGTGATTATTGGTGGAAATTTTAACTTTGTCAGCCGCTATGTGGAAGAGTTCCGGAAAGCTTTTATCGAACTAAGATCTGAAGATTTTAAACAAAAATCTTCTTTTTCCTATACCTCTTTTTCAAGAATATAGAATGGATTAATGATCAACTTTTTTATTAAAATCTGATTAACCTATTTTTCATTAGTTTTTAAAATAATTTTTTTTTACAAAAGTGAGAAAGTTTGTGCAGTGTTTTTGCACTATTTATTATTTAAGTATCAGCTACCGTGAAATTGCCGTAAAATTTTGAGTAACTTTTATTATTGTGTAAAGTTACTACCGTACATGATATTCCTAATACAGTTCCACAGTGATGTACACATATTGCCTACTTTGCGCCGTGAATGCACACCAACTAGTTTATCCAGCTAACTGTGTATAAAGTCATTTCATATACTGGAGTTGTTTATTAATCTTAAACAGATTACAGTGTTACAGTTTAAATAATAAAATAAAAAATGTTAGTTTTATCTAAAAAATCAGTGATTATTACAGAGCCCCGAGTCTGTATGTTTACTATGATTAGCCTCCTTAATTTGGCAACTTTCCAGCACATGGCTAAATATTCACCGAAATCAGCGTTCCTAAAATTGACAACGATACATTAAATTGACCACACGCGAAGTGCCGCTGCGATATCTGCTTCCAGCCGATTGATCCAGCTGTGAATTACCAAACGTGGTGATCGCGCTTTGCGATAATCTGGACGCTGTTTGTTTTATCTCTTCGTTCTTGCCCGTCGCTGTTTATTTACCAACTATTACGATGAAAGTAATACGTCAAAAATTCTAAATATCAATTAATTTCAACAAATCTTCATGAGTTACGAAATAGACAAAAACTTGATTTTTTGTATAGACTATTTTTTATGTGAGTGTAAACATGTGAATGTATGTTGTTTTGTCCTACAGCAAAAACTACTGCTCTGATATGGTCTCATGGCTTCAGCATTGCCATGAGCTACTGTAAAAGAAATAAATGATTTTACATTATTATAAATTTAATATAATAATTGAAGTCAATGTGATAAAGTTTGAATTAAAAGCCAGTTACAGATGGAAGAAAAACGAAAAATCAAAAATGAACCTTGACCGCCGTTGCACTCTTGCGTCTTTCGTAATATCTGTATTATAGTAAAGTCTTATCTACAGACACAAACTTTTCACATAATACTTTGTACGCAAACTGTGTAAAACTGAATCGTAATATTTTCAACAAAACAATCGTAAGGCATATTTTACTAAACTTCAAGAAAAATTAGTATCAAAATACTTGAACGAAACCCGTCAATGACGGCCAGTTTTGAAATACTCGCTGTACACGTGATAGAAGCGAATTTCCAAAATTATTATTCTTTATCTTTCTCTTTTTCGAAATTATTTATCGTCATAATTGGCATTAAAATTCGCACATATTAGGATTTTATACTTTCAAATTACATTGAAATATACGAAAATGAAAAAGACCCGTAGTCAAAAAAATTCCTAATTTCAAAAGATTATGAAAATTCAAAATGTAATTTTATGCAAATTTCAACGCTGATTACGACGGTGAAATCGGACTTTCAAAACAATTCAGAACAAAGAAGTGATAGTTTTGTTTACATTTTTAAACAATTGCTGCCGTTTTGAAACTGTTGAACAAATTTTGCTGATTCATGAAATTTTCTAAAGTATTACATTTTTTACGATAAGTATGAATCAAATCGAACCAAAATGGCAAAGATGAGCGTACTAAAACCAACACACCATCAATCTCTCGATATATATGTGTGTTTGTTTGTTTGTTTTAGCACTTGATAAGCGTTCGCAATTTCGGTTTGAATTTGATTCAAACGTTGATTTTAATAATAGCTTTGAATGATCCATTCATTACATCCAATCATTCATGATCTATTCAACAGAAAATTGAAAATATATTTACTATTCTAAAAAAAATCATAATATTTCTCGAAAATATCATTTCAACCGTCGTAATCCAAGTTCTAATCTAACAACATTTTACGTTTTCAATTTAAAGTGTTAACCTACGTAAGTAGGTTTGTGACTAGTATGATAAGAAAACGAAACCTGGACTATATGGATTTTACCGTGATCACGGGTAATGTTTTTCAAAAATAATCGCACATTACAATGTTAGTTAATGTAATGTTGTTTCCCATTTCTTACCTCAGAAAATTCGCTTCTATCACTTACAAAAACGGTTGTGCTACACTTACTTACCGCTTTAACAAATTTCAAACTTTCCTTATTAACGATACAAACATCATATACACGGCTGAACGCATGGGTTGAAAACCAAGTTATCAAATTGTTTACAGTAAGTCACATGGTCTTCTGACCTGAAAAATCACCGGTTCTTAAAGTTGTCTATTGCATGCACATCGTTTGGCTTCAGGTCTGCAGATTTATATTGGTATAAGGCGAGTAGGAAAGCTGAATGACTTACTTTGCCGGTGCTCCTGACACCTTTCCACAGGGAGAAGTAGACTAAGATGAACACCGCCATGACGCAGATGGCCAACGACCACTTGATAGGACCCATCCTGTCCAGGCCATCCGCCCTATGTTGTTCCAACACGCTTCGTCTGAAAAACAAAACATCAACTTACGATGAAACTACTTTTTTAGCGTATTATAAAGTCAGCTGGAGCGACCATAACACGGAGTCATGTAGTGATCACCAATCGTAACCTCTTTTTCAGTTTTAAGGAGTTGTTCATTTTACACACACACACACACACACACACACACACACACACACACACACACACACACACAATATATATTAGGAGAGCCTGTTCCGTGCCCTCTTTAGTGTCCATTTTTTTTCTAAGCGTCCATAATTTATGCCATGAGGATGAGATATCAGTGTTAACGGCAACGGGAAAACAACTGCGCGGCTCGAACTAGGATCCTTAATTTCGTAGTTGAAGGAGGCAGTAGACTGACCAATGCTTTAGCCACCTCGCACAGATAAACGTACGTTTATAATCAGCTTTAGCATAAGCACAACTGATGAGGTGAACGACAATTTAAATGCCTCTCCACTGGAAGGTGTATTTTTATGAACCTATGTAGCTCGATACAGCCGTTTCATAATTTTCCGTACGAGAGCTTAATCGATGTAACTTGTTGTAAGCAGTGTTTTAAGTCCGCATACGTCATGATGTGGTGAAATCGACATTTGCAAATAACAATGAATACTTTAAAACACGTATATTTTTGTTTTCTCCGTAACTTTCAATATACATTTTCTAATGAGAACTAATTCTATGAGGTGTGTTTAAAGTAATGTTTAAGCCCTTAAAATGTGTAGAAATTATGAATGGTAATATTCATTTAAAAATTTACTATATATATATATATATTATTAATCCTTAACAATTTTAGTCCGATTTCATTCAAGCTTGGAATTAATTTAATTAATTAATTAAAGGCCTAATAGCTTGTTGTATCAGTACGTTAAAAACCAAATTCCGTTTAACAGTTTCAAAATGGTGGTCATTCCATTATTTTAAAATGTAAATTTTACAATGTAATTTTAACATTTTTATGCTAATTTGATTCTCCTATTAACGCTGTATGAAGGTGAAATCATATGTTGAAAAGTGTGAGATTAAGAAGTTATAAATTTTACGGCTGTTCGGTTCCTTAATTAAAGTTTATTGTCGAGTATAACTAATGCTTTTTTTATATCAAAATCTTTATTTTCCTTGCTCATAAAATTTGTTAATACGTGCTCAGAAATCACACCTTGTCTAAATCCATATCGATCATCAATAAAAAATTTACTTTCAGGTAAATAACTTAAAAACTTGTTTTTTTATAACGTTGTGTATCGACAGTAAAATTTTTATATGTTTGGTAAATTGTTTACATTTTTCAAACCAATGAAAAATGTGATGAACCTTCGAGAGTTCGTAAAACAGGGTCTTTTTAACTTGACTGTAAACTTGATTACTAAAAGCGAAAACAAAAAATTGTTTGCTACAGTTATTGTGTGCTTCTTCGTCTTCACCTTCTTCATCATCGCCATCATCATAATCTTCTTTTCCTTCATTTTCATCTTCTACTACATGTTCTTCTTCTTCTGCTTTTCCTCCTTCTTTTTTCTTCTTCTTATTATTATTCAACTTCTTCTCCTTCTTCTTCTTCTTCTTCTTCTTTTTATTTTTCTTCTTCTCCTTCTCGTCCTTCTTCATCTGCTTCTTCTTCTCCTTCTTCTTCTCCATAATTATAACCATATTCTTTTTTTTTTTTCTTTTTCTCCTATTTTCTTTCTCCTCTATAAAGGTTTGCCAGACTTCCTTCCAGTTACGCTTATACTCCACCCATTTTTCCTTTGGTGGAAAAAACCTTTTCGCTAAAATTGTAGTTTTTTTCACGAAACATGGTCGTGCCCTACGTTCAAACAACTTTAACATGATATTTAATAAAATTGTTGTGTTTCTTAAAAAACTCCTTTTAATGGAGCCATTCCAATCACTTTGGTGACTGCACAAGTGATTAAAACACACACGCGCCGTCATGTTGAGCCGTCATTTATATCCCGGAGTCCGCAACGTTCAGTGCACATCTAAACACTTCCCGGGGACATTGAGCCCTTTATCAGATTGCTAACTCCCCCATTTAACCTAAATATATCATTTTATTTATTTTGCTATCTAGACAATGTAAGATAAGCGTTTCTTAAACCAATAAAGACGTCGAAAATTTACTTTATATACTATTGATTGAACCCAATAACTTACAGAAAACTTAAGCACTTATTGAAAATATTATTTAGTGTATTATTGTGGAAAAGGTACTTTATTTGTCTTTTTAAATCATACGCCTATAATTATTAAAATTAAGTTTGTAGTTATAACTTAAGTTCATGTTGGCTTTTCACTCAAATATAAATGAATTTTAAATAATTAAAATAAAATAATAATTAACAAAACAATTAAAAACAAATTAATTGTTTGAAAAAATATTGTTGAAATAAAAAACTGTAATTGAAGAAAGTACAATTTTTATTATTTTTTAAAAGTTTTTTTTTAATTTCTGTTGTTTTTTTTTTTTGACACCAGCAGAATATTGGATATTTTAAAGAAAATATAAACTCGGTTTAATTATATAAGAACTTCATTCAAGCCAGTATAAACTGAATTGATTTTGAAAAGCCTGAATACTCCTTTTATAAAAGTATTTTCTGTCATAACAGTAGTTCACGATAGAATATTAGTGTCATTATTCCTATTTTTTTTTTTTTTTTTTTGTGTGTTTAACGTCCGACTATTGTGCACACTTTGGCTAATGCAGACGGTGGGATGATTTATAGAGTATGAAAATGCCAAGCCCTCGCCGGGAATCGAACCCGGGTCCTCGTGGTGAAAGCCTAGTACGCTATCCACTAGACCACCGAGGCGGCTATTTTTCCTAACAAACATGTCAGCAAAACCAATGTAGAAATAACTTCATGATTGCCCTTAATTAGATATACGTTAATTAACATTAAAATCAAAAATCAAAATTCCTAAAAATTGTGTCAATTGCATGACTGGCCTATAAAAATGACAATTATAAAATTGAAGTAATCAGTGTTCACTGAACATTTTTAATTGTTGAAATAAATTACTGATCTTATTGTTAAATTGAAATTATAGAAAACAGAGTGTAAAGAAAAAAGACACTTATTTACAGCTTATGCAAATATAAAACATCACTATTGTAAAATGTATTCAACTGTTGTTAATTGCTGCATGCAGTAAAACGGCTTTCGTTATAGTTAAAATACTTATTAATGAAATTATAATTTATAAATAATGTGCAAGATATATTTAACTGTAAACTCTTTAAACTGTTTTGTGTCAGATGGATCGGGTATGTGTATAAAAGCGTTTATACACATTAATGTTTAATTAATGTTTAATTTTTTATTTAAACATTAACAAGTTCCATGTTTTACAGTTGGTTGTGATGTTGAATTTTGCGAGTTGCGTGATGCGAGGAGAATATATATTGATGTATAATAACACATTTTGCGTGTAGCAAGGCTCATGTTAAATTAATTATAATTAAAAATTCCCTATGTTTTGACACGGGATCAAACTTGGGACCTTGCGCGTGTGAGGCGCACGTAATAACCACTACACTACGGGAACTACGAAGAAGTAAATGTAATGAATAATTAATTTAATTTGATAGTAATGATAAAAGATCAGTCGATTTATATTCGTAACGATCAGCTGATTTCGTTGATAGGTTTAATAAGTCTTAGGTTATGTTGTTAAAATGTAGTTATGCTAATTTGTCATTAATATTAATTCGTAACGATCAGCTGATTTCATTGAACAACTGATAGACTACAATAAATTTTAGGTTATGTTGCTAAAACTAGCTATGTTAATTTGTCGTGTTTCGAACAAATTATCGTAATTAAAATATAAAGAAATAAAAAACATAATACATGATTTTTATTTTTATTCAATAACAATTTTTTTTATTATTCGTCTTGTGCATATTCCATTATATATATATATATATATATATATATATATATATATATATATATATATATATATATATATATATATATATATATATATATATATATATATATGCAATTCTATTTTATATATACATAATAATTCAAACAAATAAATATGAAATGTAAAAAGACTAAACTCAATATCAGGTTTTGAACTCATGTCCCTTAGTTTAACAAGAACAATTATACCACTAAGGTACAGACGCACTAGAAATAAATACTTTAATGATAGACTCAAATTCACTTCAACATTACTGATAATGTGTATGGCGTTAAGTTCTTTTACATGTTATTTGAGTTATCACGAGTTTCGTTTTTCTCTCATACAAAAAACGCTAAAGGCAGCCTACAGAAGTTTTCACTTAAAATGGCTGCAATTTTAATGTTCAAAAAAATAGAGTCACCACAAGACACCAAGCAGGAATTTGAAAGGAAAGGAGACAACAGGTTTGCTTACCCGAGACAACTAAGCCTCCTCCCGCCTTCGTTAGTTGTTGGTCATTCAGGAGCTCTTTCCTTTCTGATGCACGTTTCCCTTTTGGCACAATAATTTGTCAGCCAATGTGTATTAATTTTTCCCTTTTTTTAAACTTGAATTTTTGTCGATCAGATATAACTTTTGGTAGTATGTTTTGACCACCAAGAGTCAGTCTTGAGCATTTATTTAGTTTCAGTATCCTAGCGTAGGCCTAGGCATCTAGAGTTCTAGTGTTTACGTGCATATGTTTTAGATTAAGCATTAAAAACTATTGCGTATAGATTAAAAAACGTATATATTAAGCAATGAGTTGATTCATATTATTGAACGTCATGTAATATTCCATAAAAACGTCTGTCGTTTTAAATTTAACATCACTTCATTGTTGTTTTGTAATATAAAGCAATAATGGAATTGACATTACAGTATAGTTGTCATTTCTCTTATTGTTCCAATAACATGTGTGTTTGTTGTTAATTAATTAATCTAACAATCTGAATTTGATAGTTGCAGTTATTAATTAACTCTATTGTTGACTACTTTGTATGGCCTATTACCTGAGGGATATTTAGTACTGAATACAATATTCAAAAATAATCATTTCAACGCCATTTTAATTCGGCACACATAAATGTACCTCTCAATCATTCAAAGTTATAAGCCGCTTTAATAAAATATTTTCGTTTCGGTTGTCAATAATAAAAAAAGGAGAAATCCAAAACATATGATTCCACAAAATGGTCTAAAAGATTTTGTTTACCAAATTGATTTTTTTTTTTTAACGTCCGACTATTGTGCACACTTGGGCTAATGCAGACGATGGGATAATTTACAGCGTATGAAAATGCCAAGCCCTGGCCGGGAATCGAACCCGGTCCTCGGGGTGAAAGCCCAGTACGCTATCAACTATGCTACCGAGGCGGCTTTTACCAAATTGATGATTACAATTGAGTAAAACCATGATTGTACAAACAAGAAATAACCCATTCAATGTGAAGTTCGATTTGTTTAGCAATTTATCGATGAATATTTCGTATAGAAATAAAGTAAAAATTTAGGCTAGGTGTTCACCAAATATGGAAAGGAACTGCGCAGAACGGAGCGGACTTTGTATTCAAAACCTAACCTATTGTTTTTAATGTAAATGCAGCTACTGAAAGCGAAGCGAAACCATGCAACGCCACTTGACGCCGCTCAGCTCAGCTCCATTATGTTTTCAGTGGCCGCACTTACGTTAAAAACAACATGTTCTGTTTTGAATCAGTAGTCCGCTACGCTCAGCGCACCTCTGTTCCCCATTTAGTGGCCACCTGGCCTAAATATTTTCGAAAATTATTTATGAAGCTTCACGGAGGTTTATCGTAACCTTGAATCGCTAACCGGTTTACGGGCACATATTTTATAATCATGTGTTTATTCAGAAAATATGTTTACAGATTCTTAAATCCATAAGTTGTGTTTACACTTACTCGAAAAATTCTCTGGCAGGGCTCATAGAGTTGTTGGAAACCTCGTAGATTGGCGTGCAGTTGACAGTGTTCCACGCGTTGTCGCAGCTGGTCCACGGCAGTTCTGATCTGAAGGAAGCGAACAGGTAGTACACGGCCCAGCCGATGATGGTGTTGTAATGCATGCCCACGTACACGTCTATCAGGCAGATGGCATAGCCGACCCCTACAAACACAAACAATGTTTAGAAATCTAAAGAGTGTACAAAAATAGAATAGATCTTGGTTAGCCATCGAACAAGGAGTGGGGTATTGACGGAATATCGAAAAGACGGTTAAAAAAAGTAGTTTGAATGTGGAAAATTCATACTAACGTCAATAATCTGAGATAAATACGCAATCACGCAAACTCGTTCTAGTAAGACCAGCATTAAAGCATGTGTCAGTCTGCTGCGTCTCCGAACTTGCGCATCTCAAGGTCGTTAGCCGTTGGATCGAGACTGGATTTACTGCAGTCATATTTTTCATTATTGCAACATAGTCACCCAACCGTGTACTTAAATAATGTTTGTGACATGTGTTTTCAATGTTTTGTTCAACATTGTGACGACCTCTACTGAGGGATTTGACATTTTGTGTTATGGCCTAAAGATGAAACAGTAAGGTTTCGAAACCACGATAGACTTTACGAGGTGAGTAAATAGACCACTAGAAGGGAAAATAAGGCATAATCCTAATAATTTAATATTGTTCCATGACGTTAAAGTCGATCTTTCGTCATCATTAGAATAACTGGCATAATGTATAGAAGTCAATAAAAAAAATTCATGAATTTTTTGTGGATGCTGTTTTTTTTTACTTAAATGCTTGTTAATCATTTCGAATTATTCCTATTTTGTACCACATAACAAATTAGACTCCATAACTCCATAAAAATAACACATAAACTCCAAAACAAATAGACTAAACGTACAAAATAACATTATTCAAAATGGTTTTTCAAATAGTGAATTTTTAACAATTTTATACTTTAAGATAATAGGTAACTGCAATAATATATCAGTAAAATTGTGCAAACTATTATTAACTTATGACACCGAAAACATAATAATAAGAAAGTAAGTTTCAACGACCAAAAATACTAGTTTATGTGAATTTGATTGAAACAGCACAAATATTCGAGCGATATTCGTTAACAAATTTAAAATGTTGGTCATTCCATATCTTACAATAATTTTATTTCATACTTTCTTTAAAATCTGATTTCATCACCTTCAGTCTTTATAAATCTACTTTTTCTAGTTTCACTGTAATTTGAAAGAAAGTTTAGTGCTAAAATATGTAATTTAATCCCGATTATGATTGCAAGATAAACGTTATTGTTTGAAACGAACTTCAATAAGGTTATCTAGACAGTATTGAGATTATTTTTGTAACTGACGTTAACATTTGTGTTTTGGAATACAATTTTAATAGTAGTTCAAAGAACAATAGATCTCGTGGTGTACCTTTAATGTACAAAGCGCGCCACGATTGCACTCGTAACTTACCCCGCCAATTTAACCGGTAACGGTGATATTTACAAAACATATTACTGGACCAATTTTATTGAAAATTGTATGTCCTATCTTCATGAAACTGTTAAAATTATTATAGCTTTTGCTTTTCAAACAATAATACAAGAAGCAACCAGTCACTACACTCTCAACGTTGAATCAGGGCCGGTCAGCTTGAAATGGAAGTGAATAAGGAAACGTCTTACACATACATCTTTTAGGCTTTATACAAAGTACCTCCGTACCAAATTTGAAAACAATTGGCCAATGCGTTTGATTAAAATTGCGTACACACGTCATCGTTAAATTAGTTAAATTAGAGGCCGTCATCTTAAAACGGAAATAAATAGGAAAAAATGTTTTACACACGTAACTTGGGCTTTATACAAGATATCTTCATACCAAATTTCGGAACAATCAGTCAATGCTTTCGGCTAAAACACTCGTTATTATAAGGCCGGACGGCCACGAAATGCGGTACGGAGTTGCGCTGAGCGGAGCGGACTACGCATTCAAATCCTAACCTATTGTCTTTTCTGTAACTACGGCTACTGAAAGCGTAACGGAACTGAGCGGAGTCAAGCGACGTCGCTGGGTTCCGCTCCACGTAGCTTCGTCTCTGTACAGGATAGGTTTTTTAAGATGACTTCGCTTCCCCCACCACTCTGACCACGCCTACAAAACTTATTATTTCTCGTTACCTCGGTTACTGTTACCTTGGTTACTGTTTGTAAACATAATAGTTTCCTAGTTCTGTATTTTAGGCCTAAATATTTAGATTTAAAAGGAAAAATGTATTATTTAAACTGACGGAACACCGCTTCCGGTTGCCTTTCATCTTCACTCACTCTGCTCGACTTAAATGAACTCAACTACAAAACTTATTATTTCTCATTACCTAGGTTACCGTTACCTTGGTTACTGTTCGTAAACATAATAGTTTCCTAGTTCTGTATTTTAGGCCTAAATATTTAGATTTAAAAGGAAAAATGTATTATTTAAACTGACGGAACACCGCTTCCGGTTGCCTTTCATCTTCACTCACTCTGCTCGACTTAAATGAACTCAACTACAAAACTTATTATTTCTCATTACCTAGGTTACCGTTACCTTGGTTACTGTTCGTAAACATAATAGTTTCCTAGTTCTGTATTTTAGGCCTGAATATTTAGATTTAAAAGGAAAAACGTATTATTTAAACTGACGGAACACCGCTTCCGGTTGTCTTTCATCTTCACTCACTCTGCTCGACTTAAATGAACTCAACTACAAAACTTATTATTTCTCATTACCTAGGTTACCGTTACCTTGGTTACTGTTCGTAAACATAATAGTTTCCTAGTGCTGTATTTTAGGCCTAAATATTTAGATTTAAAAGGAAAAACGTATTATTTAAACTGACGGAACACCGCTTCCGGTTGCCTTTCATCTTCACTCACTCTGCTCGACTTAAATGAACTCAACTCCACTCTGCATTGGTGGACACCCGGCCTAAATCAGAGACCGCCTTCGTGAAACATAAGTGAATTGGAGAAAATCTTACATACGTCGATCGGTCAAACAAACGAACAAACAAAATGTTGAAAGTTGAAAACATACGTAATAAACACTATTGAAAAACAAACAGACGATGTTTGAAAGTTGAAAATGCCAAGCCCTTCCGAAACATACCTCACTATCCACTAGGCCACTTCGCTTCGACTCGGTCAGTTAATTACGATGGAAGGTGATTGAACAAGATATAAATTTAATAGCGAATATTTTTTAAATGAATTTAAACACTTTCCAACATTGTGGAATATTAATAACGTTGAATGGCAAGTTGTAAGAAGAAAATATGTTCTAATTTTTGATAAAATAACAATCAAAAATCAAAGAGTGAAAAAACCTTCATTGCTGCCTTTTCTTTTGCGAATACGTAACAACGAATGATAGCAATAGTTCATCTTCCCCGTCCATTATCAATCACAAACTGACACAGTCCATCAGCGTGTTGGTAGGAGGACTATTGGCAATCATTGAAATATTTATAGAAATATAATTGTTTGTAGAGCTAACCTTATAACAGCATTGCTATTGTCACACTCAGCTGTCTAGCTGACTTGAAGGAAGTAGAGATACAATAATAGCTAAATCATAATAATGCCTTTATCTTATACTTTTTTGAAAATATGACACAAACTTTATTTAAGTTTAACTGTGGGAAACCCCTGCTCCCACCAGTGGAGTGGTCAAACACTTGAAATATCTGTTTATTTAAATTTAATTATTTAAACTGTTATCATAGAAACCAGTATTAGTTATAATTTATAATTTTGTTTTCATTAATTAATTATACTTTTGTTACCATAGAAACCAATATTAGTACTTATTTACTACTCGTATTTACAGCTGACCATTACCATGCATTTCTTACACAAACCATTTTCGCTCTTTATAATATTTCTTAGAGCTAATTAAAGAAAAATATATAGTTTTCCTCAAATACGAGATAGACTTTTAAAATGAGCATTCAACTGTCTTTCTAAAACTTATCCCTCGAAACATGCTTTCAAATTTGATATTTCGAAATTATATGAATGAATTCTGCATTAATTGTTTAAACGTTCAAATAACCTAAAAATTCAAAAAAAAAACACAACACAGAGTATAAAATGCTTATTTATCGAAACTTTAACGTTGACTACAATAGTTAAATCCAATTTTTGTAATTAAAAAAACAAATTAAATAAGACAAAAAAGTTACTAATTTAAAAAATTTAAATTGACGTTATTTTCAAAATTTTCAACAAATTTCGCTGGTAATTTATTTGTCCAAAATATTAACGAAATCGATGTTTGTGCAAAACTTAAATCAAAACGGACAACAATTTCTAACAGAAGAACAATCAATAACCAATAACGTCCTCGACCAATCAGTGTTTTTAGCTCAGCATGGTGAATGTGCAAGCAACTCTCATTGTAATAAACTGAAATGACAACATTGTAACTGTAATGAACTATTTTTTTTAAATAAAACTTTGATTGAGAACACTTTACAGTGACGTTGAAATTAAAGCATTCAGTAAACTAGTTTTATGATATGGGTACGTTTTGTTAAAAGCAGAGCATATTGAGATCAAAAAGTTGTGGATATTTTTATTTCGAAAATTGTAGCATTAATTAAAAATTAAGTAAATTCGATCAAAATTTTCAATATATATTGTAAGAAATTATGATATTTACATTTTTTGCCAATATTTTTATGTAGTAGATTTATCGGTTTTCATTGACCAATAATTTTTTGAGCATTGACGCATTTTATTTGAGATTTAAAATTGTGTTACTTTTAAACACAATTTAATGTAAATTAAAAGTGTAACTTTTACTACACTATTTTATTTTAATTACTCGAACACCTTACTTTAAATACTTTAAGTAGTTAGACACCTTCAATAACTTTGTGGTAGGCTATATATATATATATATATATATATATATATATATATATATATATATATATATATATAGATAGAGAGAGAGAGAGAGAGAGAGAGAGAGAGTTTTCATATATATATATATATATATATATATATATATATATATATATATATCGTAACAATATAATATTTTTATAGTCCTAACATAAGTCCAAAAAAATCAGTAAAAATATTATTTTTCATTTTTAAAAACCAAATTTTCACCACATGTTAAATCGTATTTAGTGATATATGAAAGGATCACGTCGTTGATTTTATTTAAAACAATAATAACAATAAAATGTATAAAAATTAATATTTTGTTGCTAATACTTTAACTTTCAAATTTAATTGAAAATCTAAAAACGAGTCCTGACCGCAGTCCGGTTTATTTTGCTATTTCCAATGGAGTTTTGAAAATTTAAAACGTATTAATGCATATTTCAAATGTTCAAAGTTTTTATAAACTAGTTAAATAAAAAATTATTAATTTTGTTTAGATTCGAAATTACCGTCAATTTGAAACTGTTTGCAAGGTACAGAACGTATCCAAGTCATTAGTATACTATAATCTGTTTTTTTACAAAGTGTGTGTGTGTATGTGTGTGTGTGTGTGTGTGTGTGTGTGTGTGTGTGTGTGTGTGTGTGTGTGTGTGTGTGTGTGTGTGTGTGTGTGTGTGTGTGTGTGTGTGTGTGTGCGTGTGCGTGTGCGTGTGTCTTGAGTAGATGAGTGAGAGTATAGTATGAACTAGAGATACGACATTATGTTTAACCAATGCTTAATGTATATATATATATATATATATATATATATATATATATATATATATATATATATATATATAGTATATACAAGGTGTCAAATCAACAACGTCGTGGATCGCACAAGTCAGAATAGACCTACATGACGCAGGAATAGACTCAACAGATGTTGATAGACACGCATACAGGAGAAAGATACTCGGTTGGAAGGTCCCAGAGAATGAAATCCCAAAGAGAGCAGGGGTAAAATGGACGGAGGAGCGGAAAAGGATCCATGGGGACAGGATGAGAGAGGTGTGGAGGATTAGAAGGAACAAGACATGAGTCGGAGTGCTTTGCGTGATCCAACAGTGTCTATGCGCAGATAATAATAATATATATATATATATATATATATATATATATATATATATATATATATATATATATACACACACACAAATAAACTAAACCCTGACCACCGTTATATCGAATTTTCAAAATGATACGTAACGCAAATTGTAATGCTAATTTTCTTATTTTCAATGAAATTTATTAAATGCTAATACTGTTTAATGCTGTTAATGAGTCATCTGTTTGCCATGATTATGAACGTTACGTCGGAGTCATACAGCTGAAAGCGTCAAAGCCTACACCGAGCAGTTAGTGTGACAAATATGGCGCTACTTTCAACAGGCCTACATATAACTTATCTCTAACTTCATACTTTTTAAAAAAAAATAATTTCTTGATAAAACGAACACAATATAAGAATGATATTATCCATTTCTCTTTCATAATACTGAACACTAGCTTTCAAGCAACGCCAATGCAATTTGTCTAAACGGGTTTGCATGTAAACCGACAAGTGTAAACAAAGAATAGGCTTTCAAATCCTGCGTTTAAGTCAGTAATAGAAGTCAAAGCAATACAATGTACATATTAGGGAACGAATTTTCATTGCATAATGAGCTATTGGAGCAAACATCATGGCAAGACCCAAAGTTACGACCTTGAAAATGAGCGCCAATCCTGTGTCGTCGAGATCACTTTTTGAGGGTTGATACTATGTACGAGGGTTGATCAAATATAAACGAGACTGACTTTCTAAAAACTTTTCCGTTGGACATTGAACTCTAAAGGGTGGGGTTTCAGGTAGCCTGGGAGGTTTGGGACGGGCGTAGACGGGCAACATTTCCGTTCGGACCCTTCAGTATAAAACTATACAATGAGTGAGAGTGAAGTGCACGTTTCCGTGGAGCAGAGAATTATTATTAAGTTTTTGGCCAAGGAGGGGGTCAATCCTACTGAAATCTTTCGTAGATTGACGGCTCAATACGGGGACAGGACCCAGTCAAGAGCTCGCGTTTTTGCTTGGCACAAGGAATTCGCCGAAGGACGGGAAGCAGTAGAACACCTCAGCCATGATCGTCGCCCGACCACTTCCGTCAAGGACGAAAACATTGATGCTGTTCGGAAGCTCCTGGACGAAGACAGACGTATATCGCTGCGATTTATTGCAGATGAACTCCAGTTGAGCTATGGTAGCGTTCAAAAAAATCATTACATCAAACCTGGAACTCAGCAAAGTATCTGCAAGGTGGGTTCCACGAATTTTGACCGACGTTCACAAACGGAATCGTTTGGAGATTTGCCAGCGACTATTGACCCAATTTGAACGAGATGGTGAGGCATTATTAAACCGGATTGTCACCTGTGACGAAACATGGGTTCACCATTACACTCCCGAGTCGAAACAGGCAAGTATGGAGTGGCGGAAGAGGGGAGAGAGTTCTGAAGGCTCTGAAGGCCAAATCACGATCGTCGGCCGGGAAGGTAATGGCCACTATTTTTCGACAATCAAGGCGCCTTTCACGTCGATTTCCTCCATCAACGACGCACAATAAATGTACAATATTATTGCGATGTTTTAGAGGCCGCAAAACAGTCTTTTCGTAGGAAAAGGAAATCTAAACCGGCGAGAAACGTCATTCTTCTTCACGATAATGCCCGACCACATTCGGCGAACGCTACGAGGCTTAAACTCGATCAAATTGGCTGGGAACCAATGGAACATACCCCATACAGTCCAGACTTATCACCTGTTTGGGCCACTCAAAGAGGCGCTTGGAGGCCAGCGTTTCGAAGACGATTCTGCGGTGGAGACCTTCGTGCTCCAATGGCTCAATGAATGCCCGAGAACTTTTTACGAAGATGGAATTAAAAAACTTCCAATCCGGTGGGAAAAATGTGTTACTCGTGCGGGAGACTATGTAGAAAAATAAGTTGTATCAAGAATAATTTGTAAGTAAGCAATAATTTTTTTAAAAAATCAGTCTCGTTTATATTTGATCAACCCTTGTATATTGTATATATACGTGAGTGAGTGTGTGTGTGTGTGTGTGTTCTATTCTGAAGTATTTCGTTTGCAATTTTGAATTAGGCCGGGTGGACACCAAGTGCGGAGCGGACTACGCATTCAAAACCTAACCTATTGTTTTTAATGTAAATACGGCCACTGATAGTGTAACGGAGCTGAGCAGAGTCAAGCGGCGTCGCTGGGCTCCGCTCCAAGCAGCTTTGACTCTGTCTTGGTTCGGTTTTCAAGCTGACTCTGCTTCCCTCACCACACTGACCACGCCTCGAAACTTATTTCTCCTAGGTTACCGTTGCCTAGGTTACGGTTATTAAACATTCCTAGAATCCGTTAAAGTAGGCCTAAATATTTAGATTTAAAGGATACAAACGTGTTTTATAAACTGACTGAACTCCGCTTCTGGTTGCCGTTCAACTACACTCGTTCCAGCTTAGCGCCGCGTCGCTCCGCATTTGGTGGTCGCTCGGCTTTAATATTACTCAAACTTGCCACAAATATAGATTTTGGTAATAGCTTGGACTTACCCAGAAAAATCAAAAAATGGAAGCCATTTGAAATCTTTTTTAAAAAAATACACTTGTCGAACTCAGCAAGTTACAGACAGAAATTAAGCTTTTGTTAACGATATCTTTGCTGAATATATTATCTCTCTCTCTCTCTCTCTCTATCTATCTCTATCTATCTATATATATATATATATATATATATATATATATATATATATATATATATATATATATACCTATATATATATATTATTATATTACTGTAGTTATAGATCAGGTGTTTTATATTAATTCGTAACGACTGATTTCATTGAACAGCTGATAGGCTATAATAAGTTTCAGGTTATGTTGTTAAAAACTAGCAATATTAACAACAATTATTATAAACGTTTATATTAATTTCGAATTTATTATAAACGGTTACAACTTGCACGAGTTTTTAAACTAAGGCAAACTACCGACACCAAAGCAATACAACGTTTTCATATAATACGCGTATACTGTTATCGAAAAGGAGATATAAAAAGAAAGAAACAGAAATAGAGAGACGAGATTCGTTTCCATAATTCCGTTTCATTCTTACGTTCGGTAGCATTTTTCTATTCACTCCTCTCGCTAAAGCTAATATAAAAAGCTCGCTTCAAAATTATAACTTTTTTTATCTTAAACGTATCGGAAAATTTGATTTCACCATCAAAAGCAATGTTAAAATTGCCATAAATAACATTTTTAAATTCAATTTATAATGCTAAATATGGAGTTTTGAAGTTTAATCCGAAAATTAAATCTGATTTTAAATAAAATGTATGATTTAGAATTCAAGTCAAAGGAAGCAGTTAGGCCGCACTATTTTTTTGATAATGATTTCAACAAAACACGTAGAGTATATTTTGAGAAACAATCCTTTCTGTGTTTTGGACACAATGAGGCTTGAAAGACTAAAACAAGATAAATCCACTCAAAGCTGCACATTACGTTTCCAACCAATCACATAATTTCCTCTTAACGTACTAACGTATAGGCAAAGTAAATTTGCCTCGGTAATTCTACAGCCCACAGACAGTGCATACACACATTTAAATTTTACTCCTATTTATCCTCAAGCGCACAGACAAAGTTATTTGTTTTAACATCCCCAATGTTAATAAATCAGGCCCAAACAAGGGGTGTGCAGAAATGTTTTACCCGCCTGTAAGCCTGTAAACATGCAAATGACCAAGACTGTGAGAATGTGGGAAGTCGGTGTTGATATAAAAGTGTAATGGCTCCAATTAAAAACACAAACTCGGTAGACGTAATGCTCTGCACATATTATGGGACATTGGGATCGTTAATGTTCAGTTTTATCTGAATGAAATCGGCACCAGAAACTGGTACAAACGTTTTCATACATACGATAAAATCGATTTACCAAGGATTTTATTTACAGGATTTTTACCGCCAAAAATATGTGGCTAAACAATTTCGGCGTATTAATAAGCAAGTTTTAAATTAAAAAATGATAAACGTTCGTTTTAGACGGAATATTTTTTTTATAAAGTGACAAAATAAATATATTTTACAAAATAAAAACTGCAGAAGAACATTCTTATATTCAAATGTTTTATATTCAAATCATTCTGATTTGAAATGCTAGAAGAAAATCATTTTTGTCAACCGAATGTTCCCCAAAATTTAAATTTAAATAATAATTTTTTTTATTTAAAAGAAATATTATTGACTAATAGCACGTGGCCAAATATACCGATCATTATTAGCTAGTAGATAAAATAACATTTGTTTTATTGTTGGATATGATTGAAAAAATTGTTATGTTTAAGAAAATTTATTCTGATATTTTTATTGATAAAACAATTAATTTACAGCTTCCTTGAAATAAAAAAGGTTTCTACTTGTATGCTGTGTGTTTGTTGGAGGGCTAAACCAATTCAGCACTAAACATTGATGGAGACTAAATCAATTCACCGAATCGAAGATCAGCTCTTTCGATTACATCATGCCTTTTCGATTTATTACCAAACTGTAAATTTCTTTTTTATTTACTGGCTACATTAACTTACTTTAATTAAAATATATATATATATATATATATATATATATTTATTTATTTATTTATATATATATATATATATATATATATATATATATATATATATATATATATATATATATATATAGCTGTTCAAAGGGTTCGGCTACTGAGAATGAAGAGGGCTCTTGGTATAACGCGTGATATCTACAATAAGTAATGTATGTCGACGCACACAAAAATCAGACATTATAACAGTCATAAAACCAGAGGCATTATACGCAAGCGAGAAGCTGGCACTCCACACAAAAAGTAACATGGAAAACATTTTGAAGGAAGAACGCAAAATCTTGAGGAAGATCCTTGGCCCACAATTAACAGAAGACGGATACACGTTGCAATCCTGGAAGACCACAGAGAAGATAACGAACCTGGCAGCAGATATCAGAAGAATGAGGCTTTAATTCTATGGACACATCAGTAGACTCCCAACAACGAGACTTGCCAACAGAATCCTTAAGTATATACAAAGAGTTAATTCAACAACGTCGTGGATCACACAAGTCAGAATAGACCTACATGACGCAGAAATAGACTCAACAGACATTGAAGACAGGAACGCATACAGGAGAAAGATGCTCGAGTGGAAAATACCACAGAATGAAATTCCAAAGAGAGCAGCGGTAAAATGAACGGAGGAGCGGTGGAGGGTCCATGGGGACAGGATGAGGTAGGTGTAGAGGATTAGAAGGAACAAGACACGAGTCGGAGTGCTTTGCGTGATCCAACAGGGTCTATACGCAAATAATATATGTATATATATATATATATATATGTGTGTGTGTGTGTGTGTGTGTGTGTGAACTAAATTTGAGTAAAATTTTATTTTAAAGCATTTTTGAGAAAATTCGGTTTTTAACAATTATTTAACAAAATAAAGTATTTTATAAATAGTCTTGAGAAAGGGGTAAAAAGTTCGGTCATTTGTTTAGTATCTAGAAATGTGCACAAACACTCATGGATTGAAGGTAGCACATCTAAGTAAAAACAACCTGTAAAACTCTAAATAGATTTTTCCGCAATAACCACATTGTCGTTATACATCGTATATTAAAATATATTTGTTATTTGAGTATTATTTAATTAATACGAAATGAACTTATTTATGTTTTGTTTCCAATGCATTTAATGCAAATTATCGAACACAATTCGTTGCTCTTTTCCCCACACTTAAATGACAACATTAGAACTGAAAAAAGATCACGCTCCTGTAATTTAATTCGGAATTCGTAATAAACTTAATTATATCTGAATATAAATGTTAATTATATAAATTAATTACCTAAATCATTCTCCTTTGTTTGGAAAAATTGAGAAAACCCAACGATACAAAAAAAAAAACAGTGAAATTCTCAATGTTTCCTACAGCTATGGGTTAAGTTGGCCAGCCTAGTTGGAAAGTTTAGTTATTTGAGAGGAAACACCAGTTGCGCGTCTATTAGCAACCCAGTGTTGCCAACTTTGTAACTAATTAAATTATTGAGACGGATTAAATTTCATCTCTATTAACTTTATTAAGTATCAGTTCGGTTAGTTTATGAACGCCCCTAAGTGTATCTAATTATCTTTGTGAATAAATGTATACCGAATATTATATCTGCGTTTATTTTAGTTTTATTAGAGCGGAATGAAAATCTGATAGTCTACGTAGCAATTTTGAAATTTAACAGGAAAATTAAGTAAATATTAAATACTTGATCTCTCACTATAGCGAAAGACATAAAAAAGTACTATATAGATTTTAGATATTTGTTTTCGTTTAAGACAGTCGTTCAAATGTTTTTCAGTAGATGGTCTTTTATTTGAGCAAACAACTCAGCGCCTGCACAATAAAATATAGTAGCCAAAACTTGAACCAAAAAACTGCGAAATGTTTGTTTTTAGTTATTAATGTAACATTTTTTCATTCTACGAGTTCGATCATTCCGCGTTTGCTCACGTTATACCAAAAACGTGTTCGAATGAACATTTCCAATGCTCTGTTGGCACAGTTTAGGCGCAATAAATTCCAGTTTTGGCGCCGATTAATTACTGTAGATGAAACTTGGATACACTATTATACGCCCGAAACAAAAATACAGTCCAAACAGTAGACTGCAAAGGGGGAACCGGCTCCAAAAAAAGCAAAACCTGTTTTTTTAGCTGGGAAAGTGATGGCGACTGTTTTTTGGGATAGTCATGGAGTTATTTTAATCGACTATCTTCAAAAAGGAAAAACCATTACAGGAGCATACTACGCATCATTACTTGACAAGCTGAAGTCAGAACTTGCGGGAAAACGGCCACATTTGCAGAAAAAGAAAAATCCTGTTGCACCAAGACAACGCACCGTCTCACACCTCAGCGGTTGCCATGGCGAAAATCCACGAATTACGGTTTGAACTGCTTGACCATCCGCCTTACTCACCAGATCTAGCCCCAAGCGACTTCTTTTTGTTCCCTCATCTAAAAATTGTGCTCGGAGGACAGGGATTTTCGTCAAATAAAGAGGCAATTATCTTGCAGAGAAAAACGCCGAGTACTATTTGGACGGGTTACAGAGATGGGAGCATCGCTGGGAGAAGTGTGTAGAGGTACAAGGAGACTATGTTGAAAAATAAAAAAAAAATTCTGTAAAAATGTCTTGTATTTTTGTTAGGTCGGAAACTTTTCAGACCACCCTCGTATTAGGCTTGTTATTAATTTGTTATGTAAACTCATCTGCCTTTCCGTCTTTTGTAAATTTTTTGAAGTGAAAACTTCTTCACGTTTGGATTAGGGGGAGGGGGAAATATCAACTAGTGACAGCACGAATAATATGTAAAAAAGCATTACGCTTGCCTTATACACACAATTAGTATTTTTGAAGTAAATCCGTCTATTAGTGAATGCATTGTTTCTATGTGCATTCTGAATCAGTGCTTTGATATATATTTATAAAACTACGGGACGTGATTTCAAAACCCACTATTGACTTTAATTTTTTTTACATGTAATTTTTGGACAATTTGTTTAAAATTACGTAAATAAATAAGTTAGATAATAAATATTTTAATATACCTAACCACTCTAGATATATTTTATTAGAGGGTTTACAGTTAAATATATCTTGAAAATTATATATAAATATATATATTAATAAATAATCAATTTGTTAACGAATTGTATAGCATTAACACTTGGATATATTACAAGATTCACGTTTTATGTTTGCATATATGGTGTAGATAATTTTAGTATTTATTTTTTTAAATTTTTGTTGTGTATAATTTCAATTACCAAAAAAAAAATCAGTAATATAATTGAATCAATACTAATCAACATTGAACAATGATTACTTCAATTTTTTACGTTTTCACTTCTGTTGTCCTCCAAATCCGAAACGCGTCAACAAATAGAAAATTGTCAAAGCTAGGAAAACAGATAAACGTACACAACGAAATAAATGTGTGTACTTGTTAACATTTTTCAGTTTGACAGCAAAAAAGGTTACTCTGTAATTGAATGACTTGTTTCAATCTGTGTTCAAATACTTTCGATGTCTATGGATTTATTACAGTACAAACCGCGACCTGTATTCATGGAGGCCTGTCTACTTGTAGTCAGACATGCTCACAGATCAAATGGTTCCCAGGCCTATCACCTTTTAGGCTAATTAAATAATATTTCGTTTGGTTATTAAGGGATGTAATAATCGAAACGTGAAAGACGTTTGCTATGTTTGTTTTCCTTTCGGAAGATTGTAACTGAACATTTTAGTTGAATCTAATCTTTATAAATGATAAATAAATTTCTAAGTTACTCTTAAAACGCACTTCAAAATAAATATTAATTTGTTCTTCCCTACATAGTCTGTTTTTATACGGTAATTTTTAAAACTTTTGTACTTTTGTAAACTATTATAAGAGCAAACGAAGAAAAGTTACCTTATTTACTTAATTTTATTCAATAAACAATACAACGATATTTTTATGAAAAATTATTTATTTTAAAATATTTAAATATCAAATGCTGTAGCATTTGAGCAAAATTTATTCAAAATCACTTAGGGAAGTTCTTTTTTTATTAACTTTTAAGAGTATTTACAATGTAACAAATTTGAAATATTTTCTTTTCTTTTTTCTTTACTCACTCACGAACGAAAAATGTCTTTTATTTTAAATTCATAACGCAGGCTTGAGTTATGATTTGCTATATGACTAAGTTTCAGCAAAATTTGATGAATAATGCCGTTTCTTTTTTTCCCGATTATTATAAATATTTTTTTTGTCTGTAGCTCACAAACTAGAATTTTTTTCAAATAATTGACTGTAGCAAAGTGTGAAACGTTTTTATTGTTACATTACTTTTTTAATAACATAATAAATTAAAAGTGATGCGACTTTTTTTTAATCCAAACCGGTTGACATCAAGTCGGAAGTTGTAAGTACACGAGAGGTTTAATCACTGAGTCGATTACAATCTGGCAACACAGATTGTTCATTACGTCACGAACGTTGCAACTATTCATCCGATTATGCGCGAGACAGAATCGCTAGTAGATTCCACTTTCAGGAAGGTCTTTTAACTATTTGAATATCGCAAAAATAAAACTTTTAGAAGTAAAACTTATTGAAATTCAAAGAACGAAAAGTAAATTGACGTTATACGCTGAAGTATTTCAAAACGTTTACTTTAAGTTGAAGTCGAGTTTTTGTTTAAAAATCATCACACCGTCATATTTTCTGCTCGCTCGGCAAAGAGATAAAACTTCGCAAGAAAACCTTCTTCTTCTGTCGCACAATTACTTCCATTAGATCCAGACGTAACGCTGGAAAAACTGTGCCGAGCATTTTAATGGCAGAACTTGGCGCTCGGCGTGCCCTATTGGCGTTGTCACGTTGGCAGAACTGAACCGAGTTGATTTGGCCAATGAGACGTCGCTTCGCTTCATTTCTTATCAAATTATCTCGGATACATCTCGTATAGTGGTAATTACGAGCTGCGAGATCCTGACTACGTATCTGTAATTTGATATACTGCATGCGTACTGCACAAACGTTCTTACGTGCAATTAGGCTTAGAAAAACTTCTTCGATGATTTTGTCACTTGGAAGGAACGAATGCAAACTTTAAACAATATTTCTCTAGGTATATACATCCAATACTTTGTGTTTCCTTTGCACTTGAAATTTGTTGAAATTATTAAACAGGAAAACATTATAATTAATCGTAAACTTTAGATAATAGAAGAGAGTGCGGAAGCTATTTGGATCCGTATTGATTACGCTGGTAATTGTTTATTAATTGTCAGTCATAAGAAACTTTTCAGTATTGAGATATATTTTTATCTATCTCACAACAGACTGATATAGGCTATTTAGGATCGAAGAAACAAGATAATGAAAGAAAAGTTGCAACGAAAGTACCTTTTCTCATTGTAATGAACGGACGAGAGATAAAAGCGTGTTGTGATGCCGCAAAACCGAAAGCATGAATTTGTAGGTTACCTGTCTCAATTCATTCATTTTTCGTTAACTGACCGAGCCAAGCGAGGTCTCTGTTTTAACTCGATCGTTCGGTATTTGGTTTGCGTTTTCTTACAGTTTTGACCAAACGTATTCACCTATTGTTTTGAAATTTGTTTCGAAGGTACCTCGTATAACATCCGAATGACATATGTGTACAATTTTTTCCAAGTCACTTCCGTTTCAAAATGACTGTCTTTGATTAGCGACGATAAGTGTACGCAGTTTTAGTCAAACGCGCTGACCGATTGTTTGGAAATTCGGTACGGAATGTAATGCCAAACAAAGTGTGTTTCAGATTTTCCCCAAGATGGCGGTCTCTGATTTAAAGATGGCAATTGTAGTTGCTGGTTCTTTCCTGTAATACCGGCTGAACTGCAAGACCTGTCGAAATTTTGTTCGCGTTATGGAACAAAAATTTAATAAAGTTGGTCCAGTAACACTTTTTCTAAATATTACAGTTACTGGTTAAATTGACGGAATAGGTACGAGATCGTCACAGCGCTGTTGTAGAACAGTGGCCAAGCAATTAATTAAGAATACACTGAACGGTCTAATGTTTATTGAACTACTAGTAACGACAGATTAACATGTTTAAAAAGTACAAAAACAATAAAACATTATAAATTTACTTTATTACTACGCATACCACGTTAGTTAGTCTTAATCATCTAAGATAATAAAGTATGTTTTTCAGCTTTTCTTGTTTCTCTTGACCTTTAAACATGTTAATCTTTGCTAATGAGCACCATGAATCAGACACTACTAAAGGTATTTTCATAGTTTAGTTAGGTTATCAAGACTACCATAACCTAACTACACTAAAACGGTATGCATCGAAAAAATTTTTTTCGCCTTTTCTTGTTTTCCGATTTGTTTTTAAAATAAGTAAATCTGTTGTTAGGAAGCAAAATTAAACAATATATTTCAATATGGCAATAATATTTGTTTGTTTTTGATAATATTAAGCAATTATCATTAGGCCTACAGTTTTTAAATGAGATATAAATCTTAAATATTACGTAATAAGGAGATAGGACGCTGCGACAACATGAAAAATAATAGTGTTAATTTCGACATTCATTTTATGAGACATTAATCGAGTGGTTGGTAATACAACCAAGCCTCAATAAGTACATCAATAATGTACAGAACCATTAATTCCAAAACACTGTCAGTGATTTGACTAATGTCCTAATGTTAAACTGAAAGCTATCTCATATTCAATATGTTCTCGTCAAATAATCATTCACATCTCATTTTAAAGCTGTGATCAAAACGCATCCTATTGGCTTTTTGAGTTTTTATGCGTTTAAGAAGTTATTGGATAAAAAGAACAATAAAAATGTTCAGATATAGGGTAAAATGAAAATTTCAAAAATGTTTTAGTCACAGTTTTAAAATGAAATTTCGGCTATAATTGTACGACAAAATATAAAGGAGGAAATGGTTTCTAGTTTGACATTAGCCTCACGTGATATTAAGCAGGACTTAAAGGCTGCATGATAGTGGAGTCTCGCTGTGCTCATCTTTAGAGCATGCTAGAATCACGGAAAAGATTAGAGACCCGATTCTAATGATGGAGACTGATCAGATGGCCAAACAACACATGGTTTTTAGACCCTCTGATGTCAAGATGACATTTGAGGAGGAAGATCGTGTGTGGGAAAACTGGAGACCTAGTATGGTATACAGATGGCTCAAAGACAAAGACAGGTACTGTGCAGGGTTGTACTGCCTGAGACAATGGGCAAAGAAAGATGTAGTCCTGAGAAAGTAAGCAGCAGAATTCCAGGCTGAAGTAATGAACATTAATGATTGTGTTCGCGAGAATTTGAAACCGGCCTTCAAGAAGCTCGTATTCGTATTTGTACCGATAGTAAGGCAGCAGTCAAAGCACTTGTGGGTACTACAATTCGGTCCAAGCAGCTCTGGGAGTAATAAAAGATCCTTAATGTTCTGTCTCTGAGAAACCGAGATATTCATCACTGGGTTTCGGGGCATAAGGGGTTGTGTGTAATGAGGAGGTAAACTGACTGGCTGGACTTGGATCTGCAGCTGAGATTATCAGTCATGAGCCTGCTTTAGGGATCTCTCTATGAGATACTCATCACTGTGTTTCGGGGCATAAGGGGTTGCGGGTATTGAGGAGGCAGACCGACTGGCTGGACTTGGATCTGCACCTGAGTTTATCAGTCATGAGCCTGCTTTAGGGATCTCTATCGTTCTTTCAATAGATGGATTGACAAACAACACCAGACAAAGATAGGTAACCTTCATGGGCATTCTCAAAGCAAGCGCCATTTGGGTAAGGTTTCCCATGGAGGATTTATGGAGGTCTTGGACAGAGCACAACTCAAGAAAATCATACGACTTGTTACTGGGCACTGTACTCTGAGAGTGCACTTGAACAGGATAGATATGTACAAAGGAGAAACAGTAAATATCTTGAGGAATCTCTTCAAAGGTAGGCACTGACTATCTAACAACCAATCATAATAATAATAAACTTTGATAAACAATCAAAGATTAAAAGAACTTTAAGTGTTAAGTGTTACACGTACCATATTGACTAATATCAGTGTAACAGCGTTCTAGATAACCAAAGTCCGAAGACTAAAGTTTACTTTACTTAGATGTACAGTAGTTTTGATTGGACGAACTCAAACAAAAAAGAAATCCAACCACATCTTACATTTCAAAATAGACAATAAAAATATATTCCCTCAACATACATTATGTTTCGTATGAGATTGAATGGAATACAATGCTGATCGTAAGAGTGTATTTTGAATTTCAAATTCAAATTGTGACGATTGAACGTGAGAAGATTAAAAATAAGGCGACACTTTCTAATTTGAATATTAAGTGATAAACAGTCCGGGAAAATGCCATGTGTGATAAAAAAATACAAATCGTTTCTAAAAGACAAGTATTTTTGAAATTACACATTTTAGAATCCCTTTTTTAATTTTTTAAGTTGTGTTTTACTGATAACTACTAAGTTTTACTTTAGGGTCGGTAGGTAAAAAAGCCACGAACTCTTATAAATTCGTCCAAGTGTCTGTTTATCTGTCCGTAACCCACCTCGTTTTCTTAAACTGATCGTCACAACATTTTGGAGCAAAAGGTCTTTGTAGCTGCTCAAACCAAAAAACATTTAATGGTAGACCTAGTTGATGGGTGAAATCGTAAAGGCAAAAATATCTTTTATTCTTATTTATCTACTGTGGGAACCACTTGAAACTAGTAACAACAATGATTCCGAATACGTAAATATTGTTTTTGCTTATAAAGCAGGTAACCTCTCTAAAATTTAAGTTTTCATGTCCCTCTCTAATTTCGACATGTTACAGTCTAATCCGCGTCGTGATAGTGCAAACGACATGGTAATCAGGTGATCCATTCTTAAATTTGATATGTAAGTCATTGTAAGCATCAAAATATAAGCACAGTACATATGACATTTTGGTATAAAACATTAAAATTTACGTTTCAACTATTACAAGGACAAGGAACTTATTACGTGCTTTAAAAAGTACGTGCTTGTCTTATTTTATTTATTTTTTTGATGGTTAAGATTATAAACTTTACGTGTTTTCCTTACTTTTAATTTTAATTAAAACATAAGCATTTAGGCTTACTTATGTACTTTATTTATTTATTTGCTTTATTTAATTTTTATGTTTTACGTTTGACAATTGAGAACAACATTGCTACACACTCTCATAATAATGTTTATTGATATACATACATCAGTATATTCAGAATATATACTTCATAATATATATATCAACAAGTAATATTCAGCTAAAAAAAGAATATTAACATGCTTTTAATTGTTATTGAACAAACAAGTCTACAATTAGGCCAAATGCGGAGAGGAGCAGACTACGTAATCAAAACCTAACCTATTGTTTTTAACTTAAATGCGGCCACTGAAAGCGTAACGAAGCTGAGCGAGTCAAGCGGCGTCGCTGGCCTCCACTCCACGTTGCTTAGGCTTTCACCCTGAGGACCCGGGTTCGATTCCCGGCGAGGGCTTGGCATTTTCATACGCTATAAATCATCCCAACGTCTGCATTAGCCCAAGTGTGCACAATAGTCGGACGTTAAACACAAAAAAATCGACTCTGTCTAGTTCGGTTTTGAAGCTGACTCCGCTTTTCCCTTAAAGCTAACCACACCTCCAAATTCATTATTTGTCATTGCCTAGGTTACGGTTTTTAAACATAGTAGTTTCTTAGAATCCTTTACAGTATACCTAAATATTTAGATTTTAAAGATACTATCGCGTTCTTTAAACTGACTGAAATCAGCTTCCGGTTTCCGTTCATTTTCATTCCGTTCCACTCGGTTCAGCTCAGCGCAGCTCCGCTCTGCATCCGACCTTAGGCAAATATGAACAACGCTAATTGAAATATCGTGTGGTCAAGCTTCGGCGCATTGTTTACGAGGTTTGTTTACGATATTTATTTGTTTATGATAATATTCGTTTGATTATGATAATGTTGCTCTGTGAACGCGCAAACACGATGTGGTCACCCATTCGTTATTTCTGACATCGAGTGTTGTCGCGTGTTATTTAAACAAAACCGCGGATGTTATTTTGTTAATGATGCGGCAACATCAGATAATATTTGTACAAAAGAGGCATTGTTGCAAATCCATGTCAAGGACACGCAAACAACAATCCATGTCTGTTTACTAGTTTTGTTTTCACTCGTGAATGAAGTGGAAAATTAGCCTGATATTTAATTTAAAAAAAAAAAACATTAAATAGTATAAAAACATAGCACAAATATTCTCACACTTTTGAATTTCTTTCGTAAATCCAGGTCAGAAACTATCTGATTTTTCTTAACCGTTTGAATCCTAAGGTGCTTTGTCTGACCAGTGTATTGTGTAAACGTGAGCGGGTTCGAACTCCTCATTGACCGTTGCTTTTGCTGTGTAACTCTGAGAATCTGCCTGCCTGTAATAGAAAAGAGGAGAGAGCCCCATAAATATTTTCGTCCGCGATATTAAAAGGGTGATAAAGCCACTTTATCAAACCATGAGTTTCGATTCCACCAACATCAAAATGTGGAAGTGTATTAACTGCTTGACAACGCAGAGCTAGTATGATTGGCCATTTGAGATGGATTAGGTTTCACAGTGTTGCACTCCAGGTGTGATTTTATAATCAGAGGTACAATACATTAGGCGATAACTTTATAATATTTATTTATTAGATAATAAACTTCTGGTTAACCGATAAAACAATTTGTAGTGTAAGTGATAATATTAAAAAAAACTTAAAGATTGCTCAAATAACTAAATGGACATTTTAAAACAGTGTACGAAATTTCATTTAAAATAAACGGTTCAAGAGCAAATAGTGGAAACGGTAACTTACCTCGTCGACGGTTATTACGTTCGTTTCAAACAGTTTTTATAATTTCTAATTTCTTATACTGACTTTCGTTATAAATCTTAATAAGGAACAAACAATTTTAGCAAAATCTAATTAATCGTTTTTGAAAAAATTGAAACCGATTTTTAGTTTTTTCCGATAGTTCTTCAATCGGTGTTTAAGGGACACAGCAACATTTTTGTTTGGATATTAACTACTTCTGAGTAAGGTTTGATAAAAATCGTGAGAACCAAATTTGAAATTTTTTAAGAATTTCCTGACAAGAATAAACATTTTTGAAAAATAAAAATATGATTCTGAGATCTGAAAAATAAAAGTGCATGCCAAATTAAAATGACATCGATCATTTAGATTCTAAAACGATTGTTTAGCATACACGTCTAAATTAAAACCTTGTTTTTTCTGAAAAATCTCAAAATCGTTCCTTTCGTGATCTCAATTCATTCTATAATCGCTGCTTTGTATATTCATGGTAGTTATGAGATTTTGTAATTGATTTTTCTCATCGTGTGAAAAATTTGAGCAGAAAATTTCGCTACTTGGTTTGTAAGACGTAATATCCGTAATGTTACTATAGCGGACTTGGAATACAAAACAGATAAATTTACAAAAGTCTCAACTCAATTCAATTTTTCTCACGTATCAATAAATGTCCTCTATACGATAACAAGACACGCAAGCATTGTTGTGCCTCTGGTAATTGCTACTTAATTAGGTTAATAGAGATGAAATTTAATCCACGTCTTTAATTAAATTAGCTACGAAATTGGCAACACTGAGTTTACTAATCAGACGCGCAACTGGTGTTTCCTCTCCAATAACTAAACTTTGTTTCCAGGTTTGCCAACTTAACCCCTCAAAGACAACTATGTCGCTTTGCTTAGCATTATTGGTGTACCAGTTAATAATGGTGAAATGAAAAATGGTAACCAAAAACTTTCTTACATAGATTACTGTATTCTCTTAACAAATTTTGAAAACCATTTTGTTCTGTAACGAGTGCGCGGTCACTTACAAACGGTAGCACTAAACGTTTATATCGGTAATTTTAGTATATCTTAAACTTTTTGTAACTAGATTGCGCTCATTATGTAAATAATGTGCCTTGAATATAATTCGTAAAAGAAAACGTTTAGTAATATTTCTCAAATTTCAAAATCCCCTACTTACAAAAAAAGTAATGTTTTAAATTTCTCAAACCCTACTTACAAAAAAAGTAAGGTTTTAAATTTCTCAAACCCTACTTACAAAAAAAGTAAGGTTTTAAATTTCTCAAACCCTACTTACAAAAAAAGTAAGGTTTTAAATTTCTCAAACCCTACTTACAAAAAGCATCGTTACTAAGTAATGTTATGTAATGTAGACTGAACAAATCTTTTTCACTCCAAACATACGGAAATGAATCAATAACACTGAACTCCATCTGTTACTTTCACTCTATTGACAGCTGACACTGACAATTTGACTGGCATGACAACTGTCAACTAACTATAGACTGAATCCGGTGTTTATAACAAACACTTTTAGCGCCAATGTTTATTATTACGACATTTTGATAATTTCGCTTCACAATCAAGTTCTGATTCGACAAGCTTTCACAAAAAGAACAATAAACACGACACGCAGCTGTCTGGCTGATTGAATAAAACAAATTTTTAAAAGTAAAAAAATTTAATAATGTCATATATATATATATATATATATATATATATATATATATATATATATATATATAAGTGAATTTATGTATATATGTGGTTTTTTTTATAGGCTCCTACATTTCTCAACCGATCACAACCAAATTTGGCACACATACCAGAAATTTCCCTAGAAAGAGCACTGTAAGGTTTTTAATTTGATTTTGACTCTATTAAACTACTTACCCAATCCAACTTTAACAATCAACTTACAGCCAAAACTATTACAGCTAGGGACGTGAAATTTTCAGGGTACCTTCATACAACAATGTTGAGGTGCACTAAGACTGGATTTAGCAAAAGTTGACTGGATTTAGCAAAAGTTGGGTACCATCTTACAACATTATCGAGATGCACTGAGAAAGGATTTTGAAAAAAATGATTTTAACTCCACTAAACTACTTACCCAGTCCAATTTTAATAATCAAAGTCCAGCCGAGACTATTATAACTAGAGACTTGAAATTTTCGCCTTCTTTCAGCAATGTCGATATGCACTCAGAAAGAATTTTGCAAACATTTGATTTCAACGTCATTAAACTACTTACCTAGTTCAACTTTAATAATCAACGTACAACCAAGACTATTATAGCTAAAGACTAACAATTGTCAGGGTACCATCTTACAACAATGTTGAGGTGCAATAAGAGAGGATTTTGCAAAAGTTTGATTTTAACGCCATTAAACTACTTACCAAGTCCAACTTTAATAATAAACGTATAGCTGAGACTATAATAGCTACAGATTTGAAACTAAAAATATTGTTTATCGAGGTATATTAAACTGAAACATCAAACAGTAATTAGGCTCTTACCTAGACAAAAAGCTATCACATTTAAAAATTGTAGATATCCTTAATCTTTTTAAATAAATAAATATTTTAATACATTGTTGTTTTTCTAATATAACCTCACTGTTGTAAAAACATTTCTTTCCCGTACAACGCCGGGTACTTCGGTTAGTTAATGAATATTTCACGAAAAATTAAAACAATAATACAAAAATGATCTCTGAGGGAAGTAACATTCAAAACGATTTTGTCTTATATATTTTTTTAATTACATTCATCTCCTAGTGATCATTAAATTAAATTAATTCTACATAGATTAGTAATATTGTATTTTTAAATTATATTCGAAGTGCACAAATGAGTAGCATTTTTAACGATAAAACAAAACGTACTTTGAAAGTCAAATCTGTGTTTATTAACAGGTGCCTCGAGCCTAGGTCACTAGTTTTCCAATTCCGCTAGTAATGTTTTACAAATACCCATGCGTCTGTAATACATAAGAGATCTCACCGCATAGAAAACCATGTGACTGAAAATGGAGAACGCTATCTATTAGAAAGGAAATGAACCACTTATTTGTAGGTTAGCTTTTGAGGCTACTGTTAGTTAATTTTTTAATGTATGAATAACTAATGTTATTAATTAGACATTATAATCGAGTGTAAAATAAATTCACCTCACTGCAGCAATACGGCAATATAACTCAAAGATAGCAGATAGTAGAAAAACGAGTTTAGGGCACATCCTGATAATCACATTGGGTGGAAGTTTTAAGTATTATGGAGCCAATGCTATAATACATATCATATTTTTTTTATCAGATGTTAACTAATAAAATTAATATTATTTGGATCATTAAATGTCACATTTAAGTTATCTATTATTAAAAGTAATTTAAGGAACATTTGATCTCGCAGTATATGTTACATAATACAGAGCGCTTTCACAACAGTGTCGTAAACTGTTCCGCAAATTTAACCAGTAACAGTAATATTTACGATAAATGTTTACGTAAAATGAAAATTTTACTCTTTTTCTGTATGTAGCGGTCAAAATTGTGATAGGCCTTGCCGTTCATCCAGTACTACAGGAAATAACCAGCAACTACACTCTCAACATTGAATCAGAGGCTGCCATCTTGAAATGGAAGTGAATGGTGGAAAAATCTTAGACGTACGTTGTTCGGACAGTATATAAATTCCATATCAAATTTCAAAACTATCGGTCAATGCGTTTTGGACGAAACTGCTTAACAAACACACGAACAAAATGACAAAAGGTCGAGTTGAAAAAAAATACTTCGCTTCGCTCTGTCAAATAAATCCATTGATTTATTTTCAGAAAAATTTGTATATTATATTTATTTGAGCTATTTTTAATTTTGAGTTTCTCTTAAGATTAAGATTAAAAATCTAGAGGAAGGGACAGTATAACCCCAGGCACTGCGATAGACTGACCTATTGTGCAACTAAACCTCTAAAAATACCTAGTTCAGCAGATTGGCGCCCTTAATAAGTTCCAACAAATGCTGATTAGCTCATTCTACTGAAGATCACTAGAGTTCTGGAAACCAAAAATCCCTAGCCTTCTACAAGCGGGAGCCTCACAAACATGAATTACGTGTCCTTCAGTTTCCTCCTCCTTCTTGCACAACCTACACACGAATTTTCCGTGGTATACTTATCCTGTTCATGTGCACCCTCAGACTACAGTACTCTGTTATGAGCCCCATGATCTTCCTCAGTTGTGTCCTGCCCAAGATTTCTACCGCCCCTTTAAGCTTCTCAAAAGCAACTTTGCTTAAGAGACGCTTACTATGGGAATGGAGGTTACACGTCTTACCTGCTATTAATTATTAATCCACCTATTAATAACAGACCTGGCCAACAACAGGGTAATCCCTAAAGCCGGCTCGAGCTCAATAAACGCAGATGCAGATCTCAATCCAGTCAGTCGGTCTGTCTTCTCATTACCCTGAACCTCCTTATTAGCCTCTGGTTACCAAGGACAAAGCGTTGAAGTTCTCTCTCTACTCCCAGACCAGTTCGAACGAAATTATAGCACCCACAAATGCTTTTATTGCTGCCTAACTATCGGTATAGATGTGAATACGAGCCTTTTTGAAGCCCCGTTTCAAATGAGTTTGTCGTACTCTTAAATCTTAAGTTTGATCCAAATCTTATCGGAGTAGTACACACACACACACACACACACACACACACACACACACACACACACACACACACACACACACACACACACACACACACACACACACACACACACACACACACACACACGAACACACTTCAAAATTACCTAAGGAGGGAATGAAATTGAAGATCTGTTAAAAAATTAGCATTTCAAAATTTTAAGATGTTGCAATAATTAGGAACACTATAGATTAGAGAAAAAGAGAAATTAAAAACGGTGAAAATGTGTTTGCAAAAAATGTTATAAGGTCAATGCATAGTGTTCGAAGAAATTCACAGTGGACCTAAGCGTGTGAAGGTCCACAAGGGAAACAAGAAAACGCCACAGGGAAATTGTTCTGTGGCCGCACATTGTATGTCAATAATGTTTTTAATCAACCACTGACACATTACATCCATTATGTACACATTGCGTGTTACTACTGCACAACGTTGCTCGTACTGTCACGTGATACATGCTACGTGCTTTGTGTTACGTGTACATGCCTCTTGCACAACGTCCTAAATGACGTCTTAAACACAGTACGTGTAAAGTTGATATTGAAAACTTTGCTGTTAATTTTGACATTAACGCAGGCACAATTTTGAAATTATAGTGGCAGTGTCATCCGTCGAAAAACATTACTCAAATATTTTCACGTTTAGTTATTTCCCACAAAATATCCGGTTCGTAAAGTACCAAAAAACCTCTGAAAAATTGAAATATTTCTCAAAATTGGTTTATAAACTTTTCGTCAAATTTCGTTGTAATTGCGTCACGCAGCTGTCTCGTTGACGTGTTAAAAGCGTATTTCCAAAATTATTTTTCTTTATTTTACCTGTTTTGTAAATTTTGATTTCACCAATTAGCATCTGCATATATTCGGATTTAAAACTTTCAAATTACATTGACAATACAAAAATGAACCCTGACCGCGGTCAAACGTTTCTTAATTTCAACGGATTTCTTTTTTATGCAGTTTTTAAAAAAGAAAAACTGTATATATATATGATGATATATATATATTTATACATATATCATAGTGATTGAAAATTGGTTTACATCCATTTGAACGGATGTACACCGGATTATAATATATATATATATATATATATATATATATATATATATATATATATATATGTGTGTGTGTGTGTGTGTGTGTGTGTGTATGTGGGTGGGTGGGTGTGGGTGTGTATGATTGTTTTTGAATTTCTGATTTCACGGTCATAATCAGCGTTAAAAACTGCATAAAAAAGAAATCCGTTGAAATTAAGAAACGTTTGACCGCGGTCAGGGTTCATTTTTGTATTGTCAATGTAATTTGAAAGTTTTAAATCCGAATATATGCAGATGCTAATTGGTGAAATCAAAATTTACAAAACAGGTAAAATAAAGAAAAATAATTTTGGAAATACGCTTTTAACACGTCAACGAGACAGCTGCGTGACGCAATTACAACGAAATTTGACGAAAAGTTTATAAACCAATTTTGAGAAATATTTCAATTTTTCAGAGGTTTTTTGGTACTTTACGAACCGGATATTTTGTGGGAAATAACTAAACGTGAAAATATTTGAGTAATGTTTTTCGACGGATGACACTGCCACTATAATTTCAAAATTGTGCCTGCGTTAATGTCACATATATATATACATATATATATATATATATATATATATATATATATATATATATATATATATATATATATATATATATATATATATCATAGTGATTGAAAATTGGTTTACATCCATTTGAACGGATGTACACTGGATTATAATGTAATTCACATTTTTCCATAGGTGAAGTACTTATAAACATATATAACAAAAGACCCACCAGTTTGGGCGCAATTTTAACAAACAAAATATTTCCTCTTTTTCCCCTTTTTTTCTAAAACAAGTTTATTATTTTATATAAATAGGTTAATAATTTTAAATTACTCACTGTAGTGAAAAGACAAGAGAATTATTTTATTTTTGACAACAATTTTTTCAATATCGCAAATCGCTTTGTCCAAAATCCTAACAAATTATCTTTATCATAAGGTAATATGTTATTCCTTGCACTCTCTTATAGATCCACGCAATACTTAAGTAACCCAGAATGTCTTATCACTAAACAGACAATGAACTCATATCTAAACTGTAAGGGAATCCACATGCACAATGCTTCTCTATTATATCTTAACTAATTAAAAAAGGAATAAAAACTATTAATCTAGAATATAGGTGCATCTATGATTAAGAAACTAATTTCGACTTGCTTGTCTCTGATATGCCATTAAAAGGTTTAACAAAAATTGTATGATAAAAAATGTCGATAATTTAAATACCTTACTCAAAGGAAAAAAAAAAACTGAAAGGAAAAACTCTACTAATTAAACCTCGGCTGTTAGATCAGATGGTTCTTTGGTGGCCTGAAAGTTATAATAAATTAATTCTGCTGTAATTTTCAACGTGCAATCTCTCTCCGACCCTGATGATTTTCAGCCGTCCCTCAGATCCTTTTGTCTGCTGCACGTTGCGGTGAAGGTCTGCTGATCAATGGTTTCCACTATCAGGTCTTAAACTCTCTCAATGGTCCACTATGCACTACTCACTGGTGAATACCTTTACCAAGTCCCATTATTTATTTAACTCGGCGAACACAAACACTTTTCTCACTTTTTGGCACTTAAAAGCTAATCTCAACTTTAATTATTAATTTACAAAGATATTAATCTTGAGTGATTTATCCGCAAACGGCAGTTTTGTAACCTAATTTTTACAATTTGCTATGTTTCTCAAAGAGGATTAGCCTAATCAAATATTGGCCCATCGCCTCCACACAACAGTTTTGCGGTCCGTCTCTCACGACATACCTGGTTAAAAGCCTCGAGTCTTCTTCCATTTTATTCTCTGTTTATTAATTTTTAAACTTGCCTCCTGCTTTCAAATTCCAAAGTAACGCTTCTTCTCCACGGGCCAGATTTTAAACTTTTTTGTTAATGATTGTTAATTTTAAGTTGTGTTTTTTCTTGCATTTCTCTCAACAACGTTTCTAAGGTTCCTGACCAACGCCTCATTTCGTATTTATTTTTAATGTTTTATGCTGTAATTTAACTGCTACGGTCAGCTTTCTTTATCAGTTTTCTGACGTCTGGGCGTTGGCGCTAGATTTTTGTACCCTATATATTCCTAACTTTCTTTTTTTTAGAGTGTCTTTTCTTTGTACACTAATTGCTTACTGACTTCTACTTTTTTGACTTTTTTTTTAAGTTGGTCATTTTTCATGATGTTACTACACACACGCGCTCGCGCGCGCGAGCACACACACACACACACACACACACACACACACACACATATATATATATATATATATATATATATATATATATATATCGGTCAGGGTCGGTGCTCATTAGGTCCCAGCTCTGGATATTGCTATGATGGCCCCTCCAATGGAAGTTCGCTAATAAAACAAAACAAATCGAAAATCACCGTTGATTCTTTTCAATTCACTCCTGAATAATTAATCCCACTTATTTAAAATTTCCATTCCTAACTTGAATTATTTCTATTAATATTCTTGTATAATCAGAATTTGATGGACCAACTTTAATAAATGACGACGATTTTCCAGGGGTTTTATCAAGATTTTTTTCTTTTGGCACTTTTGGCTACATTGAGCGAAAGTTTATCAAAATATTGTAGCCGATTTTGAGAAAATCTGATTAAGAAATTAAAATCTTTAAATTAATTTAAATACTATCGATATGTACAGACACGAAGACTGTTAGTGGTTCAAGTAAAACCCGCTTTTTGGAGTCAATGCCCATGAAAACAGATAAATCAATAAAATTATTAATACTTGTTTGTTTCCATGATTTCCAGTCTTTGTTTATAGACGACTTGTTATAGAGAAAACCATACCGAAAAAACAATGAAATATAAAATTATTTAAGGCCGTTAATAAACATCACACAATCTGCATTACATATTGTTGTCCCATAATTTATTCAAAAATTGGTGTACTTCTCAAAGTTATTAGCTCATTCATTATACATTGTGATTCACATATGGCTAATATTTGATTAGGCTAATCCTCTTTGAGAAACATAGCAAATTTTACACGTTTTTTTAAGACGAAAATCACATACAAGGTGTTTTTTCAATTCAAACTAGACACAATAATGTTTAAAAAACAAAAAATTTTGTTTATTTATATGGATTTACATAAAAAATGGCTTCAAAACGTATGGCTAAATAACTTGTTGAAATAAATATTTATTAATAAAGTTTATTTTATCAACATTTATTATTTTGTATTAATTACAACTTGAAACATATGAAAATTCTTTAATCAACGAAAAACTGTAGCAATCCTGTTCGCAAATAGAAAAATTGCAGTCATAAAGTAACAGGAAGTAGTTCAACAAGATTGTGAAAATGTTTTTATATGAAGAAAACAAAGAGTTGATTCAGCTCGGGTTTCCTGTTTGATTAAATTATAATTCCAGTTTGTAATTGTCCTGAAACAATAGTTTCGTCAAATAACAAGACGTAGTTCAACGAGATGCTAAAAATATTTGTATATGATAAAACAAAAGCGATATGATAAATATCGCTATCCATAAAGTCAAAGATCAGACATTACAACACAGTGACAAGGCCAGCAGTGGTGTAAGCGGCAGAAACGCTCTTTAACCTGAGAAGCCGGAACAAGACAGAGGAACTCCAGAGAGTGGAAAGAAGAATACTAAGAACGATCATCAACAAGAAACACATAGTGAACGGGAACCACAGGCTGCTTCCTGGAACACTGGTGTACAAGGAGACCGAACACCTAATCGACGTATTCAGAAAGAAACGCTTGGCATTTTACGAACACCTGATCACACTTCCAGAAGAACGGCTCACCAAGAAATTACTGAACTACCAGTTGAGCACAAAGATAAAAAATAATTGGCTCAAAGAGATAGAACAAGACCTGGAAGACCTAGGGATAACCGAGGAAAAGTTGAGGAATGGGGAGGAGAAAGCCATACTCAAGGACAAGGAAATGAAAATCAACTTTAGAAAAGCAAACGACCGAAACGGCATGACAATCTCAGAAGAACTTAAGAAAAGGAGATTACAAAGGAACAACGCGCCAAGAAGATGAGACCTCACTAATGACTGAATGTGCTCCAGTGTGGGTCTAACCCCCCAAAAAAAGTTGATATATCTCGGGTTGTCCTGATAGAAAAATTAGTTTCGTCAAACAAAGGGGAAGTAGTTCAACAAGATCCTGATATTTTTATATTGTTATATGATAAAAACAAAGAGTTGATCCAGCTCGGATTGTCTGTAACGCACCGTGTGATTGGATAATCCATTCACAAAGAATATCGGAAAATTGCTTCCTGCAACCACCCCTCCCACTTTTTGTTATTTAGGGTTACTGTACATTCTTACCGGCCAACAATAGCGGTTTACGGTACATTTGGTTTAGTGAGAGTGTTTTACCCAGAGGATAAAGTCAATATTTGGAGAACTGAAAACGCAAAAATCTTGAAGAATGTTCTACAACCGTGCATCGAAAATTTATTCAGATTATATAATATACTTGTTTTATTTGTTGTGCCAGAGATTCGTTTAACAGAAAACCTAATTCGCAACAGGAATTGTAATTAGGTTTTATTTCCATATTTTCGGTAGTGAGGACCTGTACTTGAAAAATTCTATTTAATACTTCGTTTAGTTATGATTTATTATCGAATGTAAAACTAAATTGTCCCGAAAATAGTTGACAAATTGTAATTTAGGAAATATTATTACATCATTGTGGCAAGTAACTATCTCGCTGACATAATGGAAATCAATTTTTAACATTATTTTTTATCTCAGTCATTTGAAAATCCATTTTGATCATCCATTACCAGTATTAAAATCTGGTTAAATTAGTACAGAAATTTAAAAATTATATTTAAAATTCTGGACAGCAATCAAGACTTTTCTATGATTAATTTTAATTGATTTTAAAAAAAACAATTAATGCTAATTTATTCACATTTCAACGCTGATTACGATAATGAAATCATATTTTCAAAAAAGTGTAAGATTAAAAATTTATGACTTTTAAAATATAGCTATTTTGAAACTCTTGAGCAGTTGATTGTGTCAATCAAATCGGTCTAAAAATTTTTAAGTAAAAGTCCTAACATACATAGGCCTATATGTAAATTATATCATATAATTTTTGAAGAACCCTCAAAACGTGGTTTAGACATAAGAATCGACGCTCATTTCAAGGTTTTGGTTATATGTTTTACTATAACAACTACTTAAATAACTGATTTTTCACTGAACATTTGCTAAAGATCTAAAATGAACCCTGCCAGCATCCACATTTATTCTAGAGTAATAACGTTTTTTTTTTTCTATGGTATTTATTTGTTCTAGAAATCTGTTTTGGTAGAAATGTTTTTAAGGAAAAATTAGAACATTAATACAGTTTCACAAAATTCTTTAATTGAGTGACATATGTTTCACAGTTAGACATAGTGTCTAAATTAAATCTGATGCCTTACGGCGAAACATAAGTCACTAAAAAAAAGTGTGAAACTGTATTTATGTACTAATTGTTCCTTGATATTATAGAGTTTTACCAGTACCGACTGTGTTCAATAAAGAAATGTTTTTTTAAGTTTCATAAACAATATTTATTGTTTTTAAAGTGATATTGATTATAAATTTGTGATAGTTTTGACGTTGTTCATTACATTGAGTAAAAAAAATTAAACAAAATACAAATTGTTAACATCCAAAAGGATTACTTATTATAATAATCCTTAAGGAGTTGACAAGCAATATTGTCTTCAAGACTACTTGAGATTAAGTACCCGCCTTGCATATATACTACAAGGATGCTAGGCTAAAACATGTTTACACTGTCCTCAAGTGTATATATTTGCATGCAAGTATTACATTTTACAATATGCAAGTACATATTTACATGTGAAGTATTACATGCACTGTGGGAGCAACTACTTCTTCAAATAACCATTACACGCATGATTGCGTAATATATCTAAAAAGAATAAAAAATGGCTGCATACAGCTGTCTCGCTAATGTGATGGAAGCAAATTTTCCAAAGTATCTTACCCTCTTTTTGAAACTCTGATTTTACCTACACAAAGAGCAATTAAAATATGTATTTAGTAGTATTTTAAACTTTTAAATTTAACTGAAAATAAAAAAATGAACACTGACCGCCGGCAAATTAATTCAGCGGATTTTGCTATTTCAAACTTATTTTTTAATAACACAAATAATACAGCCAGAAACAAACAAATGAATGAGCAATAAAATATTTATATTTTACTAGAACTAGATAATAAAAATAGTTTTAAGTTATGACCGACTGTCTGAAAATATTTCAAAAGATGAAACGGCTGACGAACTGTGACGAAATGGGCGTTTTGGTCACATCTTTAATTCTTTAATATTTCTAATATTTTGTGACTTGTCACAAATTTGAGCAAAAATACCAAAATTAAGCATTTAATATGAATCTTATATCGAGAATTCTAAAATAAACACTATAGAAAAAATCAAATTAATGTAAGTTTGTGAGTGCGCGCGCGCGTGTGTATTTAACATTCTAGCGTTTGCAACTTTATGCAGACTTGATTCACAGTAGACCATAAGAAAATCGATTTTTAATAGCTTAGACAAGTTCATTACAAAAAAAACTGTTAAAAGTTTTAAAATAGCGACCGTTGAAAATACTGTATTTAAAAAATCATAACTGTTATACTTTATCTTTTTTTGAAAATGTAAGTTCACTTCAGCCGCTTCGGTGGCCTAGTGGATAGCGTACTAGGCTTTCATCCCGAGGATCCGGGTTCGATTCCCGGCGAGAGCTTGGCATTTTCATACGCTATAAATCATCCCAACGTCTGCATTAGCCCAAGTGTGCACAATAGTCGGACGTTAAAAAAAATGTAAGTTCACATCGTAAATTCATGCCAATTTTCGCCTCATTATAATAAAATTTTATTTTTTAAAGTATAAGATGAAAAAAGTATAAATTTACCTGAGGCGAGATAAGTTTTTTTCATATTTTTATTGTAATATATATATATATATATATATATATATATATATATATATATATATATATATTATTTTAAGGCGAAAAGCACATTGAGGCTATTATCGCCTCTCTAAATGTAAGTGTGAGTGTAAAGTGTTAAAGTAGTAAGTGTCGTGTTGTAAGTGTAAATGTATGTTAGACTCGGGTACCGCGAGGGACGTCTAAATCCTCTCAACAGGTGCAGCTAGTCTACACCCTCCTGCAGGTTGTGTGTGTGTGTGTGTGTGTGTGTGTGTGTGTGTGTGTGTATATATATATATATATATATATATGCACAATAAAATGTGATTTTTTTAAAAAAATACATTAAAAAGTTACTCTTTTAATTTTGCTTTGTCACGTAAAGGACATTTCTGTGTCTAGCGATTATATAAACATTCATAATTTTAACACAAACAAAATTATTACATTTCTTCAGTTAAGTCTAAAAATGCAATTAATCCTTGAAGACGTTATGCAGTATAGTACGTCACATAAATTTCAGCAATGTATAGCGATTTTGAAAAACCGGGCTGTTTAGAATTTTCGCGATAAGGATGATCCAATGTGATGCAGTTCGTGCATTGTTTTTGCACCATTTATTGATCCGCAGTGTGTTTATAAAACTAAAAGCCGCGCCGCTGCCGCGTCTCAATAGATCTCGCCCCATCAAGGCTTAGTATTATATTGCAAGTCTCCGTTATTTGCCTTAAAGCTAAGGTTTCATTCACTATTTCTCAAATAAACTCTTCTAACCCTCACTTTACCGTTATATACCCTATACCCTAAGCACACAAATGAAGTTTTGAACAATGAACGGAATTAGACTGCCCTCTAAGTACAAGAAAGTACAACAGTTAAATAGCTATCTAATAACGTCTTATAATTTGGTCCAAACTCGAAGGCGCGTATAAGAGCGATACGGGTGGAACTTAATTTATCGTTGCTAAATCACTAGCCGCCTCGGTAGCCTAGTTGATAGCGTACTGGGCTTTCACCCCGAGGACCCGGGTTCGATTCCCGGCGAGGGCTTGGCATTTTCATACGCTATAAATCATCCCATCGTTTGCATTAGCCCAAGTGTGCACAATAGTCGGACGTTAAACACAAAAAAAAATATATCGTTGCTAAATGAAATTAAATTTACCCACACAAATAAAAGAGAAAACTAATTACCAGACCTAATTAATTATTCTACTTTAATATGTAGTCAAGTATCTGGAAATGACTTGATGCAATGTTGCATTGGAAAACACATATTAAAAAGTAAAAAAGAGAAATGAAAAATAAAATTTAGAAATCTGTATTTGTTGTTCGATCGTAAATCAGTTTTAGGCTTTTACAATAAGCTGGTTCTATATAAGCAAGTTCTAAAACCGTTTTTTTTTAAAGCGAAAAGGACATTGAGGCTATTAACGCCTCCCTAAATGTAAGTGTGAGTGTAAAGTGTTAAAGTCGTAAGTGTTGTAAGTGTAAGGGTCGTCTAAATCCTCTCAATAGGTGAAGCTAGTCTGCACACCCCCTGCTGGAAGTTGTAAAGCCGGTATGGTCCTACAGGCTGCACTAAGAAATTCGTTACCAGAAAGATTAAAATCTTCCAAAACAAAGAATAAGCAATTGTCAATGATTCTTGAAATGTACTTATTTAAAAGATTTTTCAGACAGTTCAAAATTGAAATGAAGACACTGTTTGCGATGAAATAAAAACTGCAATAGTTAACCCTAACAAAAACTTCAAAACTATGTCAATATCCGAGTGCATAGTTATTCAAAGGCACTATGAAGTCGGAATGCTGGTAAGGGACTTTGTAGGACGAAACCTTTGAGCCTAGTTATATAACATTGTGTTAAAACGCTGGGCATTGATCAGTGATAAGTAATTTGTCAAAAGTAAATTGATCTATATAAATGACAACTATTAGATAACTTGTAAATTATTAACTAGGAGTTCAAAGAACAGTAGACCTCGCAGTACCATATAGTCTTAATTTATATAACGCTCAACGCTCGACAATTTAACCGGTAACAGCATTTACGAAAATTGCTACTGAACCAACTTTATTGGGAATTGTATACTCTTTTTCCACTAAGCGTTCAAAATTATGGTCGGTTTTGCCGGTCAGCTAGAATTACAGGAAATAACCAGTAGATACACTTTCTACGTTGTATCCATCTTGAAACTGAAGTGAATAGAAAAAAATCTTACACATACATTTTTTGGACTTTATACAAGGTACCTTTGTACCAAATTTCAAAACAATCGGCCAGTGCGTTTGCGTGCATTCGTCATCGTTAAAACGCAGCCCGCTAAGTGCATAAGGAAAAATGCTACACATACAAAATTTGGGCTTTAGAAAAGGTATCTTCGTACCAAATTTCAGAACAGTCGCTCAATGTGTTTGTCCAAAAATTAGTACGCTCATTATTGTAAATCATCTTGAAACGGAAACGAATGAGAAAACGTCTTACAGATCTTTCGGATTTTGTACAAGGTACATCCGTATCAAATTTCGAACAATCGATCAATGCGTTTGGCTAAAACAGCGCACACTCGTTATTGCAAATCAGAGGCCGCCATCTTGAAACGGAAACGAATGAAAAACATCTTACAGATCTTTCGGATTTTGTACAAGGTACATCCGTATCAAATTTCGAACAATCGATCAATGCGTTTGGCTAAAACAGCGCACACTCGTTATTGCAAATCAGAGGCCGCCATCTTGAAACGGAAATGAATGAGAAAACGTCTTAAAGATCTTTCGGATTTTGTACAAGGTACATCCGTATCAAATTTCGAACAATCGATCAATGCGTTTGGCTAAAACTGCGTACTGTTATTGTAAAACAGAGGTCGCCGAATTTCCATTGGAAAATGAGTAATTTGAACGGCATCTGGAACCTGAGTACTGAGTACTGGAACCTGAGTATCGGTTTCAAATTTAATCTGCCACAGAAACACTTTATAACTATCTTCTATTTGTATAACATCTTACTTCACCATCGTAATGTGTTAAAATCTTCATAAATACGCATTTTAACATATGATTAAAATGTTATTAGTTTTTCAAAAATTTATTCCTTCGACAGTTTTGTACAGCAATCATCTGTTATAACAGCTGGGCGCTTGCAAGTATAAAACCTTACTGACCGCGGTGCACAATAAATCAAACACTTCCGTCCTTGTCAAAGTCAAATATTGTTCCACGTGAACGATTTTTAATTAATAAATCCCACAGAAACAGAATGTATAAATATATACTAGATCAAATGTTGCAGCTACTACAAAGAAATATTCGACGAACTGAAAATGAACTTTGGTTTTACTTGAGTGTTTCGATACAACTTGAATTATTGGCGATACAAAAGTCAGCTTTGTTTAATCTTTGAAAAATGTAGATAATAAGAAAGGGTTCTACCATATTAATAATGGAAGCAATAGTTTTTGTTTTATGACGAGTGTATTTCATTTAAGTGATTTTATAAATAAATAAATCTCTCAGCTTCTTGGTTTCACTTGAACAGATGTCGTTCTGAAGAATAGGCCCCTATACTTCTCAATGAACATTTGACTGTGAGTTGTATGGTACTTATTTTGAAATATGTTCCTGGATTCTTATTTCCTTAAGAAGGACGAACAGAATCCGGTGGCTACAAATAAAATACAATACAGAGGAAAAAACCTGTCTTTTGATTTGAAACGTTTTTACCAAGCAGGAAACTTGCCTCTTTGAAGTCCATTGGTTCCAGATACATACATAAAGCGAAGGATTCATTTTGGTTGTTGGATTCATTCAAACCACTTTCAGAAATCGTGCGAAACAAACTTTCAATCTCTCTTTCTCTCTAACATCCATTATTTAAAACCACGTAAAGCCGCCTCGGTGGCCTAGTGGATAGCGTATTAGGCTTTCACCCCGAGGACCCGGGTTCGATTCCGGGCGAGGGCTTGGCATTTTCATACGCTATAAATCATCCCATCGTCTGCATTAGCCAAAGTGTTTTTTACACTTTTTTTATTTTTTGTGTTTAACGTCCGACTATTGTACACAATAGTCGGACGTTAAACACAAAAAATAAAAAAAATAAAACCACGTAATTTTTACGAATACTATATTTTTAAGAAGCTATTTTTAGAAAACACTGACAGCCATTTTGCACTGCGTGAGCGTATTGCGGCTGACTCCATTTCAGAGACAAGTACAGGTCAGGCGATACGAGTACTGCTTAAAGCGTATAGAGATCACTTAGAACGTGTATTCCATTTACTTTTTTAACTATTTAAGTGCCGCGTGGTACGAAGTGGGTCAGTCTGCTCCCTAAACTTGCTTAATTCAAGGTCGTAGATTCGAAACTGTAATTACTGCCGTAACCTTCACCCTTTCCGTTAACGCCAATCCTCGCCATTAGGCTAACTGGCATAAAGTATGGGCATCAAGAAAAGAATCCTAACCATTTATGTTTATTGAAAATTTTGTAATAAAATAAAGTTACATTGTCGTTTCTTTGCTGCAATAGCGTACAAATACAAAAGGAATATTAACTAATCAATAAGCTTAAACCACAAAATAAAAACAAAGTTAATAAAAACAAATATACGAAACTACGTATAATGATATACATTTCAGTAACACAACTACCACCTTCAAAGTGATACTTAAACTAAAAATATTCAGTAAGTCAGTAAGACAAGACGAAAACGTATGCATTATTGAATAGTTGCAGTAAAGTATACTTCTAAAGATGGTAGCCATATTACAGAAACAGTACATCAAACGCAATTAATTTTAATAAATTCTACATTATATTAGTTTTCATTTTATTGTATAAGAGCCTTATTTTATTCAGAATGTAAGGTAGAATCAGTAAAACAAGATGAGAAAAGTAAAATAGCACCGTAATCCAATAGAAGTCCTTGTTTCCTTTTTATTCTTTACTATCACAGGCCGATAAAACTACTTTACTATCCACTTGTCTTCGATACAATACAATTGTCCGTAGGATTTTATATTACATTGTTATCCTTAGAAGAGCATTGTTAAAATAAATAGTTGCATAACATTAAGGGATCAAAGTTCCTGATCCGAGAGTAATTTCTTGTATTTTGTTTGAAAAGGTTTGTTTGAAATAAATGGTAGACTAATAAAGCAGGAACACGTCCAAAAAATAGTATAAAAATTCCTTAAACAAATTAAAGATGATTGCTGGAAGCAACTGTCTTGGTGACGTGATGATATGGATTCCAAACATTACTTTGACATTTGTATAACTCGAAAATCAAACCTGGCACCCAGAAAATGATTTTGGTAATGTCTCGTCGCTCATTTCAAAAGTCCGGGTCTGTACCTTACCACGATTGCCGTTCTAATAGCTCATTTTTCAATGCAAATTCGCTATGCCCAATCATTCTCATGGTATACCATTTTGTCAGAGTTGATGATCACAATACAAAATTAATATATCTTCTAATTCGAGGACAATGAAAATGATCAATCATCCGTGACAAAGTGAACAATTTCAATGTAACACTGCAATCTTTCATTACTTTTATTTCAGTTCGACTGCTTTGTTTTTCTTAAAGTCACTTTTTTAATTAATTCGATTTACAATCGATATAATTGGTTTTAACTCAAATGTTTTAACGGTTAATGAAACTGTGAACCGAACATTTGGAAGAGGTCGTTTATATTGATTAAGAGTTAATAAAAATAATTTGACCATTGCACAAGTGTTCTGACATTCAGTTTTATAGCATAATTGTGTCATTCAAAAACAATATAAAACAAATGCTGGAATTGTAAAATATTTTGTTCGTATCGTTCGTCTTATAAAAAAATCAAAAGGAAATATGAAAAAATATTTTTTTCTACATGAGGCTATCGCAATAAAACTTAATTTAGCGCAAATGTGGTAGCATAGAAAAATGTATACACGATTATATCTCCTTAAAAAGGAAATGCGAAATGGGTGATAAGAATAAGTTACATAAAATTTCGAAAAATTCAACTCAACAGTTATTTATTTATCTTAAATTTTGTCCTGTATGAAGATTCAAAACGTTTCCGTTGATAGCTAAAATTAAAGCAGCTCTTCGAAAAACTTGTAAAAGGTGCTTAGATTGTCCAAACTTATCTACTCTGTTTTTTTTTAAAGAACAGAACATTGAATAAATAATTTAAAAGTAGTTAGAAGAATTAAAAAGGAGAGAAAAAATGAGAACTGTACCTTAAATATAAACAAATGGCATTTGTTTGTTTGACATTCGGAGTTAAATATGCACAATAAACTTTTTGTATACAAAGAATATAAGATATTAATTGGTACCAAGAAAAACAATATAAACATAATTCAGATATTTCAAAATAAAGTCATCGTCAGTGCACCTTGGTACGTCCGTAACGGCTTCATACATAGAGACCTGAAGATGACCTCATGAAGGATAACAAGAAATGCGACAAAGCACGAATTGAGGTTTCTCAAACACTGATAAGTTGAGAAACAATTTGATTTAGTGAAATTGTTTAAGAGTTAAGTTGGAGTCCATCATTGGATGAGGCTAATCACCGTGACGATTATTTAAATGTAAGTTACTTGTTGTGTTGTAAAACGTACAATAAAAAAAATCCAAAAATTTCGATTTCATTGGCGAAACATTAAAATAAATAATGGCGGCTGTCAAGTGTTGATGTTCAAATTACTCTCAAACCAATTAAGTAATCCGTTGTAAAATGAAGCATTAGAGCTGCCATATGTTATACAGTGTGTTCTAGAAATGTAGGTTTCATAATTCTGCTAAAAAAATAGTTCCGTTTATTCAAAAATTAATTTTATAGTGAATACTTCTTTACTCCCGATACGGTAAATTTATTGGTGCAATGAAATCTAATTTCGACTGTAACGAAAGTGAAAACGTGAAGAATACACGAATAGGAAAAGAGCATGTGAGAAAATTGTGTGTGTGTGTGTGTTTTTTTTTACTATGTATTATATACTTAGAAGTGAATACTCCTTTCCTTCCACTGCAAAATTTTACGGTGCAATGAAATCGAATTGATAGTAACGTAACGAAAAATTTACAAAATTAGGGCACGTACAAGTCATCAACCTCATTTAAAGTCGATTCCGGATACCGACGTAAACAGAGTCATTAACAAGTATTCACTTCAAAGGCGAATAATCATTAGCACTAGTTATTTATTTTGTCACAAATACATTGGGTGTTTGAACAAGTTTGATCCACAGTAAAACCCGTAAAAATGAGGGTAGACTTAAAAATGGCGATTAATCGAAGTCTTTTAAAAAATCATAACGTTTTTATCCATGATTTTTACCTAATAAGTTATCGTAAAAATTGCAACAATTGCGATTTTAAATTGTCAAGTAAGCCGCGGTGGCCTAGTTGATAGCGTACTGGACTTTCACCCCGAGGACCCGGGTTCGATTCCCGGCCAGGGCTTAGCATTTTCATACGCTATAAATCATCCCATCGTCTGCATTAACCCAAGTGTGCACAATAGTCGGACGTTAAACACAAAAAAATGTTAATTGTCAAATTTAATTGAAAATATGAAAGTGAACGTGATAAGTTCATTTTGTTTATTGACAGCCATAAGACGTTATTTTGGATTTTAGAATCTAAATTAGTATCAATAGGCACTAATGTTTTCTAATCTGAAAATTTAAAGTAATTATTTAGACTATGAGAATCTTAACTAAAATTACAATGAGGAAATTAAATTTTCTAAAAGGTATAAAATGAAAATGATTTTAAAAATACACGGCATTCAGGTTTCATTCTCGTATTTGTATTGTATAAAATACAAGTGTTCGAAAATTAAATATGTGTTGGTTTACATTACGTTAATACATTTTATATTTGGGAAATTTACTTCCATCACGTCAGTGAGATAACTGCATGTTGATATTGCAAAAAATATATTACAAAATTGGTAAATTAAAAATATGAATGTACGTACACAAGGCATATCATCAAACTAGTAAAAACTGATGTATTGATATTGAGAAAATTTCCCTATTAATTGTTTTTTCCAAAAATCCGAGGCAACTAATCTAGACAAACTGAACAAACTTTTTTGCTAGTTTTATAAAAATTATTCGATTAACTAAATTGTTCAGTTTAGACTACAGTACGCATACATCGATACAAACACGCACGCGCGCGCTAATTACAAATCTGAATAGCTGTATTTATAATCTATTTAAAACATTAAAACCAAATTAGATGTCTCGTATCGCCAAAGTGTTGCCAAATATTGTTGAACGATAAACGCATTAACGAGGACTTGGATACTGAAAGCTGATTTCTGATTTGCTAGGCAGAGTTTGAGCTGGGGGGGAGGGAGATAAGACGTGGGGGCGGAGGTCGTACTGTTCACAATTACATTTGTCTTGTCACAGCCATGCCCGGCCCTCTGTCTTATCCTTCTTCTGTTCAAAATTTGTAATTTGATTTTATCTGCAAAGTTTGCAGTTGTCACTTGGCACATTCAATTCAATCACCGACGTAGACAAGAGGGTTAGCTTATTTAATACGACTGTGGATGAATACGCTTAAGTGGAAATTAGCAGCTTAAATAACACATAAGGGAGCATTGTTTACTAATATATTAGTCAAAATTGTGTTGAAAATCTAGGATATGTTGACAATTAGACGATGACTATGTAAAAATTAATATACTTGTAGTTCAATTAACAGTAAACCCCGCAGTATATTCTTAATTAGTATAAAAAGCTCTTATCAGTAACTTCTTCCGACAATTTAATCGGTAACCGTAATATGTACGAAAAATGTTACTGGACAACGTTATTGGAAATTTTAACTCTTTTTCTATGAAGAGGGTAAACATTATGATAGGTTTTGCCGTTCAACCAGTATTACTGGAAATAACCAGGAACTACACGATCAACGTTGAATCAGAGACCGTCGTCTCGAAACGGAAGTTGATGGGAAAAAATCTTATACATAAGTCTTTTGAGCTTTATACAAGGTATCTTGGTACCAAATTTCAAAACTATCGGCCAATGCGTTTGATTAACACTCGTCATTGGTAAATTAGAGGCCGCCATATTGAAACAGGTAGTGAGTTAGAAAAAGCCTTACACACACGTCCTTCGGGCTTTATACAAAGTACCACCGAACCAAATTTCAAAACAATCGGTTAATGCGTTGGGTCAAAAACTGAGTAAAAAACAAGCACAAAAACCAAATGACGAACGGTCGAGTTGAAACAGAGACTCGCTTCGCTTCGCCATTTGTATTATATTAACCCCCTTTTAAATAATACGATATGTGTGAAAAAGTGCAGTAGTTTTAGACTTTGCGTTACGTTTCTAGCTCTGTTTGCCCTCCAAAAATCGCAATTAGTTTTGTTCAGGTCACATAACCGGTTGGTTGGGTATTTACCAGCTATTGTGTGTTCATTATGTTTGTCTTGTAGTATTTGCTGTTACATGATTATAAATTGACAGCTTAGAATATTAGTTTTGAGCTTTACTTCCTGTTTTTACTTCCTCATTATACAAACTATATACAAAAGAAAGTATCGTGGTAATGAAAAAATCGATTTTGATTTAGGTTTACGTTTTCAGGTTTCCTGATTGCAAAAGTTTTTGCTTGGATAACTGTCCGTCTGTTTGTCTATTTATAGACAATTTCGATGAAATTTGACCTGTAAATCTCGCTTGAGCATGTCTAGTAATATTTTTTTTAATTGTTTAAAAAATATTTTTAGAATCTTTTTTATAAAAATAACTGTTAAATCTCAGAATCATCTTTAATGATTTTCATTAAATGTTACTCTGAGCCCGTGAGTAGCTAAACAAAGAAGTAGACTATGTTTCGAGTGTATCGATCAAATCTCTTTCCGAAGAGATTAACTTAATACAAGGACTTAACAACTAAACTTAAACCATATCATTAGTTCTATATTAAAATACTAGAAATGAGAACAAATACTTAAGGTTGTTACTTACAGTGGTCAAGGAAACAAATCATAAATGTAAGCTGTTTTCTTTTGACCTGCACACATCCCTGTTTTGATACGTTACTTGACAGCTATTGTGCAGCTTTTGTGTTCTCTTTTTCGAAACGTATCGAATTACTTTATATACAGAAATGTTGGCAAATGTCCGATATAATAATAATAATAATAATAGTTCAATCATTATTGTAAAATTTTAAATAAAACATAATATATGGACCTGTAATAAACCGAATAAACCAAAAACAAACCCTGTCCACCTCCAAATCCTAATCGATTTTTTCCTTTGTTAAAGTGTAAATGTCTTTTATTTATAATTTGGAACACTCATTTGAGTTACAACTAAAGTAGTGTAGGGTATAGCAACATTTAAAAAAATTAATTTTGAGAAATTAGGCCTATTTTTAGCTGCATGTATAGTTTTTATTATTCTAATATTGGCCTAAGTGCTATGTTCTAGTCTTTTTATTTTAGGTTGAGAAAGAGAATTTATCTACATTGCAAATAGTATACAAAAAAAGTATAGTCTTGTATTTTTCTTTATAAACAACTAGTTGAAAATTTGCCAAATAAAGTAAACAAAATTAAATATTTCATCATAAGTATTTTGATGACTTTAAAAACCGGAAGACACCCTGTTTGCTCACTCTATACTTAACGACCCCCCCGTCACTCCTAAAGATCTTGTTGTGAGTAGCAGCTGAAAAGTGCGTATTGATGTTATTATAAAGTAGACGTTTTGAAATATCACCACTCTGTCTTTTACCTTAATAAACTTCAGGTAGCATCCAACCCTTTATTGATTAGCCTTCTTGACAACTTGGGATATTTTTACCAACACGGAATCGTTGGAGGGCGGATTCTTTTGGAAGGGGAAAGGTAAGGAACTCTTTTAAAGTATCAACTGGGTTGTGCAACATCGGGTGTTTAGGTGAATATTACCTTTACATCACCTTAACGTAACTACTGCCGTATTAAACAACATGTTTATATTTTTGTAAAGAGTAGATTTACTAATTTAAATATTTTAATTATGTTAAGCTGAAACGATTTGACAAAGTAGAGCTTAAACTGTATTTGAGTAATTTAAAATTGATGTCATTATCTTAATAACCTCTAAAATAGTGAATATACATTAGAAACCACACATTACACTCTATACTCTTATACAACTATGGGTGATTTTTTTAATTATCAAAAGAAGTCCAATAATTTTTAAATTCAATTAAGTATTAATAAAAATATTATTTTTCAGCTCTTTATAAGTAAACATAAAATTATCTACATTTTTTTTTTAATAAAATAGTCATACGTTCTGCATAAAGATACGAAATATTTTTCTGAAATACTAAATCTATGAAGGCTCAAAGGAGGTTAGCTAAACGAACGAAGAATTCTTTTTGAAAAATTTTCTTCAAATTTCCTTTTACTCCAATAATGTTCAAGGAAGGTTTATAAATACGGATACAAATTAAGGGTAGACATTTCAAAAAACTCTTCAGTAAATAAATAATGAATGAAAAAAATTATTATAGAAGGTACTATTGTACTGCGACCTTGTAGGTCTATTGTGTCCTGGAGGGATTCAAGCCGGGTAATTCCCCCATTTGGCATTTGTGACTTCCCAATTCATTATTGTGGTACTTACAGATGCTTACTCTGCTAATTGCCTTTCAATTTTTCTCCTTATTATTGACTCATATCACAGATGTTGTGCCCAATTTGGCCAGTGTTTTGTTGTGCAATGAGATCCTGCTCATGCTATTTACATTTTTACTCATGGGAACATGAGCAGCTAGGAAAATTGTATACGCCCACACAGAGGCCCGCATGTCTCTGGATAAGGCTAAGGTACATCGGAAGGTTGCCAAGTATCCCAGGGCTTTGTTTGACGCACCGATGTCACAAACTGTCGCTTTATACTTTAGAGTTAGCCAGGTTATGTAGAGTAGTGAATGTGTAGACGAGTGAGAGTAGTATGAGTTAGAGGCACAATGGGATCGCTAAATCCATCAGCTGCTCATTTCAGTTGCCTCCGCCGGAACCCTCGAGTGAAAGAAAGACTCGTACATATCTATGAATTCGAGCCTAAGAATTTGTCACATATTACATATATTTATCCAGCTATTACAAGTGAAAAAGGTATTAACAAATAACTTTTGTGTGGTATAAAATTTACATTCGACAAATGTATTCAGCAGTTAAAATAAGATAAAATGTTTTCTGACTTACCCTTCAGTGCGGGGCAAATCCGCTTCCAGATAGTCAGGCAGCCGCATCTATGGAACTGTCCCAGGGCGAGCTCCATGTAAAACAACGGTAGGCCACCGAAGATAAGCATAATGCAGTAGGGGATGAGGAAGGCTCCTGCAGAAATGAAATGGTTTTAGAACTTTTATATAATAATAATAAAATTTATGAAAGCTATGATTAACAAAGCGACATGAAACATTTTTAGTGAAAATTTATTGGAAAATGAGATAATTTTTCAGCTATCATCGTAAGATCCAAAACTGGAATCTCGAAACGAAATTGCTCTCTAGATCACGTCTTTAAAGAATTTTTTAAAATTTACACATGGCATTCTAGCGTTTACAGTTTTAATACCTAAGCAAGTTTGTTACCCTACAAAATACTTTCAACAAACTTATATATATATATATATATATATATATATAGTTCAAGAACTCTACCAGGTGGTAGTACTGTCGCTATCGCTTGTCATTACAGTGTCTATCGACATGTACACCGTTTTTCGCCATTTATCAGTATCTAATTTTTTATTAATTTCACGTTATAAAATCATTTTTGAAAATATTGCTACATAACCATTCGTCGTTATTAAATTAGAAATACTTTATGAATAAGCGATGTCACAGGATTACAGAAGTCATTTTAGAATTTTTCTCGTCTTCACAACCTTCACTAATTTCTAGCAGCCTATTGGCAAATGCTCCTGACTCCTTGATCGTTATAAAGCTGACTCTTTATGTTGCAAGTAAGTTTGAGTTTCTTGAACTTTAGCTCATAGCGGTGATGCCTTGAGACATGCATTCATTTTCCTCATCTGCTGGAGTGCCCTCAAAACAGGAAGGGTTTGCCTAAAAATCACCAGCGAGCAACACCACAACACCACCCATTAGAAGTGTATTACGCGTGGATATCCTGGGTAATTACGATTAAGAGCCTTCTATGGCGTGTTTATGCGACATTGTGCACTCATCCCAGACGATCAACTCTGCACTGTTGCAGAAGATGGCTATGATCACTGTTCTTGCTGATGTTGCAAGTAGGACTATCTTCACTTGAAATATTAAGTGGTAATTTTAAAAACCGGAGTGTGCTGTCCGTCCGCCACTTAGGCAACGTTGCAGCAATGCCCGAAGAAGCCACCGCCAAGGGGCTAGTTGGCCAAAAGAAGGTTACACAAAATGTTTTGCCACCGAAGATAAGCATAATGCAAACATGTAGGAAGGATGTCATTTCACTTACGTATGCTTGTAATTTTCGATAACGCCACCTAAGCCTATTTACATATATCGTTAGACGAGATCTCCCGTGCGTGAGGTGTATTCAACTAATTTTTTCCTCATGTTTACTTTATCTTCGATTATTTTCAATGCCTCGTTATACCAGGTATGGTTTGCTACTAATAAGATTTTCATCTGACAATGCATCTTTATATTTGACATTTTATGTGGAGGTTAGAGAGTCTATGATCACAACTCTCCATGGTTTCATTCCAATGCATTTTCAAAAGACCACGCACCTCGCATGAAAGCAACGTTCTTGCCCATTTTACTTTTAAATATTGAAAGCTCGAAAATTGGAGCAACATACGCAAACAGTAGCATTCAAAGTTGCTAACATGCAATTTGTATATCGACCTAGTGCATCTCAATCTTCACACCTGGCCAGTTCTCAATACTTTTTCCTGAATACGTCGCTTCACTTTTTGATGTGTTCCAGGTGTAGTATCTTGGCGAGTACTTCGCGTAGAGCAAAGTTTTAGCGAATTCGTCATTTCGGCAGAAGAGGTGAAATAACGCAGTTAGGGTGTTGTTTTAGGAGGTTCAACGATCTCTTTCGTGGAAATTTTGCTCATTGAAATATATGCGTTCGCCATTAAGCAGATGAACCGCAGCATGAGTAACAGTAGAGGTATCTCCTCGTGCATTGGAAATCCTTAGTATTCGCTAAAGCTGCTTCGTTGCTGCTCACGTACCTGCCAGCTACAAAAGTTTGAACTTCATGCCTGGGATCAATATTTACATTGCCAGTTTGTTGAACATTGAAAATGCCTGGTCGCTGCCCTGGTTCAATACTTGCAAATGTATTTAATGGCTTGCACGGAGCCACAATACTTTGACGTTCGTGAGTACTCAAATATTGATATAAGCAAGGATTATAAGGTACGACCCAACTGTTGTCCACTAATAATTCTTCGCTACCGCGCGACGAATAGTGACCGAGTGACTCCGTCTTGTGGTGCTCGTCGCCTATATAGAGGGGTAGCCATTTTCTTTTTGTCTGCGTAGTTTCTAGTAACGCCTCAGGGTATTTCTTTTGTACACTTGCCGTCCTTCATGCACGTAGCTGAACGATTATATACCTTACAGGGGCCATGAATCATATGTTTGAGAACTGTCGAATATTTTTTTGTCAGATGAGGGTTTGGAATTTCAGCACTAATAATGCGTTATCGATTTCATTAAGGCGCAATTTTTTTAAAGCCAGGGGTAACAAAATGGACGTGTAGTAAACCACGCTTCTGCCACTCTATCGAGTACATGAAGCACTGATGTTCTCCCAAATATTTTCCTTTTAGTGAGCAAAGAAGCCAATTTTTCACTTTTATTGTAAATACTCTGGCAATGAGGTCATGTCGGTCAGTAGCCTTCTGACCAGGCATGAGCTCATTAGGTTATCTCTTTCAAGAGGGGTTTTCATGTTAATGTGATGAATAGGTTTGGGTGACCATATGGCCACCTCGCGTCAAGATATTCTTCCGGCGAGCAAACTGGCCTGCCGAATGAGTCGAGGGTTTCTGATGAAACTTTTTGTGACAAATTCGTTTTTCGTTTTCTTGGCATAATCTGTAAAGAAATGAAAAAACACATAACTTTACACATAAGGAAATTTACTTGGGTAATTGTAGGCATTTATGCGGTGTAACAGTAGGGGATGAGAAGGCTCCTGCAGAAATGAAATGGTTTTAGAACTTTTATATATATATATATATATATATATTGGAAAATGAGATAATTTTCAGCTATCATCGTAAGATCCAAAACTGGAATCTCGAAATGAAATTACTCTCTAGATCACTTCTTTAAATAAATCTTTAAAATTTACACATGGTATTCCAGCGTTCACAGTTTTAATACCTAAGCAAGTTTGTTACCCTACAAAATACTTTCACAAAATGTGTGTGTGTGTGTGTGTGTGTAAAATTTATTTTATGTAAATTTGTAAGGGACGAACAGGCCTTCACAGTGTAAACGGTCTCTTTAAATCATATGATTTTGAACCCCAATAATTTCATGGTTCAAAATTAATAATCTAATGATTTTACATCTGTACTAAGATTTGTTTTAAGATTTTACCTTTGCTAATAAGCTACATGTAGAGAACAACATGGAAAAACCACCATTGTTAATTCAATAAATAATGAGGGATAACATTTAAAGAACGTGGCTGCGAAGTGTGGAGATTTATATTGTTCAGCAACCTGCTTAAGAAGCTCTCAAGAAGGTGATTTGTTCTTGGTGAATTTCGAAGGTGGCTAAACAACTTTTTTTAATGTGAAATTTGGCGGTGAACTTATTACCACTTGGTGGTTTTTGTTACTATAAATCAGGACATGTGTGTGTGTGTGTGTGTGTGTGTGTGTTTTTTTCTTTGTTCGTTTGAGTGTGTGTGTGTGTGTGTGTGTGTGTGTCTGATGTACAGCCAAATCTATGGCTCATAGAGATCTGCAATTTTTAATGTTGGCCCACAGAAGAAGGTCGGAGAGTACCTCGAAACCAGATTTTAAAAGCTCTTACAAAGTATTTAGCTGAAATTTACACCTGTTTACATAGAACATTAACAGTAAAAGCGATTGAATACACACACACACACACACACACACACACACACACACACACACACACACACACACACACACACACACACACACATATACACATATATATATATATATATATATATATATATATATATATATATATATAATAATATAATATATATAATATAATATTATTATATAATTATATATATATATATATATATATATATATATATATATATATATATATATATATATATATATATATATAAAGTAACGTAAAGATTAGCATCGGCGATCTGGATCTTACCATGATGACCGCTATAATTGTTTACATTCCACTGAAATTTTCCTGAAATTGAATCCCGAGTTATTATAAATTTCTGCATATAAAGATGTAGTTTTGGGAAATATGCTTCCATCACTTCATCGAGACATAATAGAGAATGGGAGCATTCAAAATTGTCAACATTGCGTTTTGTTACCCCAACGGTTCTTACAATATGCCTGCACTCTTCTAATGCGTGGTTCAACACATTTTTGACTCGTGACAGAATTATTTTCTAAACACAACACTTTCAAAGATACTTGTGAAGTGAAATATCAAGAAGCAGTTGAATGCAGCGTTAAACGAAATCATCATAATAAAACGGGAATATTTAGTGGAGTGAAGGGTTGATACAGGGATGAATAGACGGATACGAGGGATGATATTGGGTACAGTACTTAGGGTGTTATGAGCACATCGATTAGAATAACAAATCGTGTTCTCGATGAAACGAATGTAAACATTAACAGGAAACGTGTAGCATTTCGTTTTTCTAAAATATTGTTTTAATTATTTTCATAACGTTTTGGTTAAATCTAGGCCAATTGGTAGGATAGTATTTCCATAATAAAATTATAGTAAAATCTGGAGATTCATCATCTTTTGTAAATATAGAACAATCCACGACTTTTCAAGAGTATGAGTCAACTCACGTTCTTGAGTGCCAAACTCAAAAAAGTATAACATAAGGCTAGATAGTGTGTTAGATTACAAAAAACCTAAAAAGGGCTATAAACGCTCAAGGTCATTCTTGTTTTTAATTTCAACTGAAGCGGTCATCACTACTGAGAGGAAATAAAACTCAGGCTAGCTAGTGAGCAACGATCCTGAATTCTAAAACGCGTTTTGAGATGTCGTTAAATTAAATGTATATATGTATATATATATATATATATATATATATATATATATATATATATATATATATATATATATATATATATATATATATATATATATATATATATATAGTGTTTGTGTGTGTGTGTGTGTGTGTGTGTGTGTGTTTTAGCACGTTCGCGTTCGCAATTTGTGTTCCGATTTTTTTTACATCAATTTTGATAAGTTGGTTTAACAGGTTCGGTAACGTGCGAAACCTTACAACAGTTTCAATATGGCGGTCATATCAAGTATTTGAAAATTCATAACATTTATATACATTTTAAAACCGATTTCACCGTTATAATTAGCTTTAAAAACTGCATGAACTGGCCGTTTCAATTTTCAAAATGTGTTGAAATTAAGAAATTTAATTTGACGGCGGTCAGGGTTCATTTCCGTAATTTCAATGCGATTTGGAAGTTTAAAATGCGAATTTTAATGCTGCTTATGATGGTAAAATGGTTTTAAAAAGAGGTTAAGGTGAAAAATACTCTTGGAAATTCGCTCCCATCACGTCAACGAGACGGTTACTTGTCGCGATTACATGTTTTAAATTGACACTTAAGAACGAGACTGGTTATAGTACCTTTATAAATATAGAATACCTATAGGTAATATAGAGTTTATATATTGTCCTTTATACACAAATGATGGCAAATGTTCGTCTATAAAAAATAATAATAAATCAGGCACGCAGCTGTCTTGCAGAGATGATAGCGTCATCGAATTTCTAAAACATTTCTTTTTTAACTTATTAGTGTTGTTCATAATCAACAATAAAATTTGCATAAATTAGCAATTACATTAAACTATTCTATAAATTTAACTTAGAAATATGGTCTACTTTTATTTGTTCAGGCATAAAACTATTTCGTAATAATTGGATGGCTTAAGAAGGACAGGAATACGTGATGTAAAAAAGAATTTGTGGATAATTTCTTACAAAGTTTTGTTTATCTTAATTGTACCGAGCCACGGTGATGGAATAGAAAATTAGCATTTAGTAAAAGCCGTTGTATTATGACAGGTCAGTGTTTGCTTGCAAAATTTTATTTAGTATAAAAATAAAATTTTAATTTATTGTGTTCTATTCCTTAAAATTAAAATGTTCAGGTACTTTTATTGTCTACATAAAGGAATAAATGTAAATGTGTACGTTTATCAAATTTAAGGTTTGCTGATTATATAATGATGATGACGGACAGGACTGAAAATGTTCAGCAAAATGTTAGAAGAAGAATTGACAAGACTGAATAAAAGTAAAGGACTGAAACTGAACACTGACAAAACTGGAGTAACTACTAATACTTGAAAAACTATAAATATTTGTGTCAAACAATACTGTTTCAGGAAAGAGGCAGTAAAAAAGAAGCAACTCTAGATGGAGAAAATTTTGTCCTTTAGAAAAATCTCTAAAGGTAGTTTCTCAAGTCAGTTGATATCTAAACTATTACTGAGCTATGTGAATCCACCTATTTTATATGGATACCAAATTTGGGGCCTTCACAAACATCTTAGGTGAAAGATTAGAAGTCACACAGTGTATTTATGGCATTATGCTATGTGTGAATCAAAAGGAGAAAATAAGCAATAAGGAAGTAGTGAGGAAGGTGAAAACTAAAAATTTGGCGAGAGAAGCACACATATTAAAATTGAAATGGTCTTAACGCGTAGCAAGAGTGGAAGATCGTTGTTGGGCGAAACTACAGATTGGATTCTCAGAGACAAGCAGAGGAAGAAAGGAAGACTTACGATGGAGAGATGAATTAGTGAAGTAAGTGACCAATGGAGCATGCGAAAAAGAGAAGAGTGCTATGGTACGAATTATAAAGACTATAGAGACTTTAAATATAACAAAAATATTAATTATATCACTAATATTTATCTTTTTTATTAGTTTTTTGTTTTAGTTTTAATATTTTGTATATAGCTTAGGTAACATTGAAAGCCTTTGCTTTTTACATTTATAACGACTCAATCTATCGCCGAGAGGCTCTTGTTCTTTAAAATAGTTGTCAATAAAGCTTCATCATCATCATCACCATTATACCATGAAGTAGAAAATAACTTTCTTATAGAAAGAAGAACTCTGATGAAGAAATGAGGCACAGTAGCCGATTTTAAATTCAAGAACACATTTTGAGTTTTTTGTCATAACAAGTCGTATATTCTGTTCTGACTCAAATTTGGAACAAATATTCAAAGTTGTACTTTATTAATCTCTGACGACACATAAGTACACAACTGTACGATTTTGCTAGGAAATTTTCTGAACTACTGATTCACTATTAAGTAGTGTTGGTTAGTAATTGAAATGTTTGAAGTTTTTAACCTATTAATTGATTTGTACTTCCTCAGTGAATGAATACGTAGAAGTATGATGATCGTAGGATAAAAATAGGTCTTGAGATTTTGATAGAAATGTTTTCAGTATCTCCAGAATCTAGAAACGTGGTTTTTACTTAAACATCTGACCGTCTGTCTATGTGAACATCACTTGAGATTAAAGTAATTTACCGCGTTTAATTAAATTTGATCTATAGTTCTGGTTTGTTTATATCTTGGCACAATGTATTAAGTATTAAAAAAACACGTTTGAAATACTTCATTATAAAAAAAGTTATAAATCAAATTTCGCTCAAATATACTCCATAAGTACTCAAACAAAAAACTAATGGGTTGCTGTAATCCAAAATGTTCCCGTACATGAGCTGTAGTAAGAAAACGGAAAATATGGTTTAATTTCACAAAATCCGTTTCACCAGATTTTGTTCAAATTTTGATCATATATGAAGGTACATAATTAATGCCATTACACTACATATCTGACCCATCTAGAACAAAACTGTTTAGAGCATTTCTGGTAAATAAGTTCATTAATAAATATTGAAGTTATTGAACGCCGTTGTACTACATGTCCAGCCCAGCCATCTCAATTGTACAAGATTGTTGTTTTATATTTTTATATAATGAACAAGGTCCGATTGCTTTATTAACAGTTATGAGTTTAGAAATAAGCTAAGTAACATAATTACACCAACCAACAATGAACAATGATTACTTAATTTTCTTACGTTTTCAATTCTGTCGGTCAGTTACCCGACAGCCACATTTTGTTTAATGTAAAGTTGTTAATTTTTCAGAATTAACGGTTAAAAATGTCTGAACTATTTACAACATACGATTTAGCACGAAATATCTGTTTTACGTTTTGGGTAGGTCACACAACCCTCGCTCTTTGTACTTGAGATGCGGCACCAACACACGTACACACAGCACGCCCTCAACGTCCGTCCGTCTTCCGCTACAGTTAACAGATTACCGAAGTGTTCAAACATGATTTACGGCCCGTGAACATTCGTGAATATTTCCACTGTAATTTACATCAAGCCTACAGCTTTTCATAGAATATTACGAAATATAAACTACTTTGATACTGCGTTCTTAGTGCAAAAGAAAGTCACAAAAAAAGAAGTACAGAAGTATCTTTCTTTGTAAGTCCTTCCTACCGTGAAAAAACATTTTTAGAAATTTTGATAGGTATTCATGCTGAGAAATTAAAAGCACTGAAAATCTTTCTGCTTGACTATACGCCAAAAAATAAGAAAAATCAGTCTATTTAAAAAAAGAAATATTTTTATAAAATTTTGCTTAAAAAGTTTCATAAACAGTCAGTTATAATGTATCTCTTTCATATATGAATGAGGCAAATATTTGAAATTAATGTGACAAATTTTGAATTAATGAAATTTAGGAGCTTAAGAATCGTGAATTTTGAAAAAATAACAAAAACAAAATTACGCGTTTAAGGTTTACGTGTTAGTTCTTTCGATTCATTCCTAAATTTTAAATTTCTTAAATTTTAAATTAACTGCATTTACTCAGAGTCTGTTTTTGTCTATGTACGACTAAAATTTGAAGAAAATTTGATGATCCGGTTTTGAAAAGATAAGCATTTGTTTACTTTTCAATATTTTGTACAACCCGATTTTGTTTTTTGTCCTTATTGACATTGGTAAAAATTGTTAGAGCCGATTGTAGAAATTGATAGTTTTAAATAGTTTTTCAACCAAAAGGATTCTTCAAAAAACGTTTATTGAAATAAAGTCGCGGAAATATGAATAAACAAAACCTGCATGACAAATTTCATCAAAATCGGTCTCTTATGTTAGTTTTCCAACAATGTGCGATCGTATCACTTTTTTGTACTCAGAGCCATCAACATCGTTTTTTCGTAAGTATTGTACCAAATATTTTTTATTTCTTATAATAAGATATTAAAATATAGATTCTTTTGTAATTAGTTTTAATTGGTTTGATCTAAAGTAACTCAAATGTATCCTTCAATAACCAAAGAATATTTTTTTATAAGTTTTAACGATTCGAAGACACAATATGCCTTGAGTTTATAATACATAGAGTTCCCACTTAATCAAGATGCCAGAATGAAATGCACTTAGTACCAAAACCCGACAACAGAGCGCTCTGAACTCGTTCTTTTACTACCTGTCTATCCTTGAGTCTATAAGTTGTTTCAATGACATGAATTTATCTTAAACTCGATTAAGATGTCTAATTTATATCATTATTGATTTATACATTAACAAATAACCCAATTGTATTCTCAAAAGCTAACCTAAATGTACATGGTTCATTTCCCTTCTGATAGATAGCGTTCTACATTTTCAGTCATACAATTTCCTATGCAGTGAGATCTCTATGTATTATAAATTCAAGGATATATGGTATTCCTGCTCCTCGATCTTTCTTTTCCCGATTTCTGTTTGTGCTGTGAGGATATTTAAAAGAGAGGGTAAACGTCTGGGAAATCTGCAAGGGTTAAAGGAATCCATTATTCAAAAAGCTGCGACTATGACGTTTTGAAACTAGCTGCAACGTGTATTGATAATTCCATAAAGTGTTTGCTGCAATGATAATAATCAAGACCACAATGGATGATGAATTCTTAAGAAATGGTTTTGCTAGTTTTGAATAATCAGAACAGCTTAAACTGTTTAAATAAATTGTTATTTTTATATGAAAAATACATTGTTTTTTACTTTTAACAAATACTCGTTGTTCCTTTGTTAACCCACTTAATAGGTAGCACATTTAGAAAAAGGATTAACATTATGATACGATTTTATGTTTTATCAATATCTATTAGCTTTTGTCAGTCTAAACAAATGTAGGAAAATTTTATGTTATTTCCCGTAATGTTGGCAACACTTGTCCGCCTGTACCGGCATTACACGCTATTACGTACAACCGGTGTTTTGAATTGGTACACTCTGTTTTACTTTAATTTTACCGCATGCTGTCCGTTATGTTTGCAGCTTCATCGCAAACGGTCTTGCGTTTCTATAGTTGTTTCCACATTCAGCGGCAGTATGGAAAAATAGTAAGTCTACTGGCTAAACTGAAAATATTTGTAAAATTTATTTTATGTGAATTACTAAGGAATGGATAGGTCTTCACAGTTTAAGTGGCCTCCTTAAATCACGTGGTTTAGGTTTCGGAGTGAATTATATACTTTGAACTCAAATAAGTGCGTGTTTTAAGATTAATAATCTGATCGTTTTACATCTCCACCAGAATCTTTTCCAATAAGCTGAGCATAGGGGGAAACATTGAAGGACACCATTTTGATTTTAGTGCTTAATAACGGGTAGCAAGGAAGACACGCTGCCATCATATGCGAAGATTTTATACCGGTCAGTAAACGACCTAAGCAGATGACTGGTTTTAGGCCGATTTCAAAGTTCACTTGGTGATTTAACAAGTTTTTTTATTGTAGACTTGGCGGGGAACTTTTTACCACTTCTTGTTTTTTTTAACACTTTTTTACTTTTACGAAAGAAGCACATACGGACTGGAAGTACAGCCACCATTATAAAAAAAACGTGCTCGATATCACGGCTGAAGTGATGATTGGACTATCTGCCGCTACGAACGCTGCAAGGTCAGGGGAAGACGTTGAGAACAGTAGTTGAACACTTTGAGCAAGATGAACACATCAGCGAGCATTCACAAAGCTCTCATAAGGGTATTCATTCTAGTACGTTTATATTCAATGCTACAACAATGACAAATAAAATTAGCCGTTGATCATTTAATTGAGTAAGTTGTTAAGTTGTAGACGCGTTAATGTTTAAATTTTCCAACTCAGTGCTGTTTTCGGCTACTTTACCATCGTGAACTTACTTCTTTTTGGAGTTCCAATGCAAAAAGCGCATCCTGCAAACAGAAGGGTTTAAACGAGTCATCATTGTTCAACATCGGCTTAATGTGTTACTCACTCGACGTGACAAATGTTAAACAAGAAGAAAGTGAATAAAAGCGCCATTTCAATTTTTTTCTACCCTTTGACTCTACCGGTTTTCAAATTTCTTCTTAGGACTGCCAACTCTATAGACGTTTTCGTCTTTAAGTTATGAAACGGCTAATCGTTACCTCCCGTATTTATACACTGCTGCAGCATGGATAACTTGGTGCGGTGGAACGCTGTCGCGTTTCTTGATTGTGCTTGTGTTTCGACTTTGCTCACACTACATTATATAAACCTGTATCAAATTTTTCTTGATTTACTCTTACTGTACCTTTTGTAGAGAACTTTATAAAACGCGTTTACGAGAAAATTTTTCTTTAGAATATAATTTATAATTTGTAGGTAAAAACTGTATTTACAAAAACGTTTATTTTAAATTAAACAAGATTTTTGTTTTTTATATTTATATATTTTATAAATTTGTATATATTTTATAAATTTGTATATATATTTTATAAATAAGCATATATATTTTACATATTTATATTTATATTCTGTTTTTCTTTCTCACTATACGAAGTATAGAGAAGGTTTGGAAATTTGAAAATAATCGATTTTGTAATTTTTATGTATCAGTTTTCAGGATTCAGACACCAAAAAGTGATTTGTACAAGATGTCTGTGTGTCACACAAAATAACACGGTTATAAGTTATAAGATAACAAACGGCAATGGAATTCAAGTTGAAGAGATAACGTGCTGCTCTCTTTGTTTCGTTAAGTGAACTAGATTGCGTACATAAAGTTACGTGTCGTGTTTCCAATGAAGACTCAAATTCCATGAAGAAACAATTTGTAAAACTGAAAGGAAAACAATAACCATAAACTGATAAAACTCTTGGAATGCGACAAAAACTCATTAAAGTGCAAACGTATATTTTTAGATACTATAAAATAGTTAAAAATAAAATATTGTACAAAGGGCCTTGCACTTATTTTATAATTTTAAATTTAATTTCTGAGCACTCCAAATACAATTATGGATTGTTAAGCTTCTTCTTCGTCCTTCCCTTATGCCATTGGCGTCAGGGCCTCGGAAAATGCCTTCCATACTCGTCTGTCGGTTGTTAGACGTCTCATTTCCCTCTCTTTCTTCCCAGATCCTTCATCGGTTTGGCTTCCAAAATATTTTTCGGGATCCTCTCTCTCTCTCTCTCTCTCTCTCTCTCTCTCTCTCTCTCTCCTCTCTCTCCCTCTCTCTCTCTCTCCCCCTCCCTCCCCTCCTCCCTCTCTCTCTCTCTCTCTCTCTCTCTCTCTCTCTCTCTCTCTCTCTCTCTCTTTCTATCTCCCTCTCTCTCTCTCCATTCTATTGACGTGACCGTACCACTTCAATTGCTTTTTTTCCAGTTGTTCTATTAATGGTTCTATTCTTAATTTTTCTCTAACTCTAACATTTCTTTCTTTGTCGAATCGAGTTTTATCGACCATCCGTCTTACGTATTTCATTTCTGCTGCTGTTATTTTACTTGCAGTTCTGGATGTAATTGGCCAGCTCTCAGATCCATAGGTGAGCAAGAGTGTAGGTACACTCTTTTATATATTACCATTTTGATGTTTGTGCTTATTTCCTTCTTGCCTGTGATTGTGTTTTTAATCTGATGGTACGCATTACTTGCTTTTTTGACCCTGTTTTGCACTTCCTGGTTAATTTTCCCATTCTTTGTGAATATATTCCCAAGTATACATATTCCAATTTCACACCCTTAACTTCTATACCTTTCATCAATGGTTCGTCCTTCCCAACATACATAACTTTGCTTTTATTTACATTAATTGTCATGCTTTTCTTTTCCAAGCACTCATTCCAATTGTTTATGATGTTTTCCAATGTATCCTTTGTATCAGCCATCAGAACTATGTCATCTGCATAAGTCAACGCCTGAACATCTATTGGCTTTAGATGCCAGCACCCTGTCGCTGTTTTCAGTTTACTGCTCTTGAGATTACTTTTCTTAGTTATTTCATCCATCAAGATTATAAACAGTAATGGACTTAAACTGTCTCCCTGTTTCAGGCCCCTATTCCAATCAAAAACCTCAGACTAGGTTCCATTTAACCTTACTATTCCCTTTGTGGCTCTATATACACTCTTAATTACATTGGATTACTAACCTCCTAACAAAAAACCTACAACTTCTTAAATTCAAATTAATTCAAACAAGAGTTCATTCATAATTTGCCTTACATGAAATTAATTAATTAAGAATTCCAGTTTAGCTAGTTAAATTTATAATAAAGTAATTTCAGTTAGTCACTGAAAGTTTTTTTCCAAACACTTTTTGTTAAAAAACCCATAAAATTTAAAATTTTGAGGAAGACTTTCTTAAATTTATATGTTTAATTAGCCAACACATACAAGCTATTAGAGCTTTCGTCATGGTTTCATACACACACACACACACACACACACACACACACACACACACACACACACACACACACACACACACACACACACACACACACACACACATATATATATATATATATATATATATATATATATATATATATATATATATATATATATATATATATATATATATATATAAGAGAGAGAGAGAAAACAGGTAGATAAATAAATAATCTATTTAAATTAGCACCCATGCTTTAAAAGTACACTGATTGTATGATAATGAACCCTGATTACCGTTACATTTATTATTGTATTTTCAATAAAATTTTAAAATTTAAGATGCATCAATATCTCAAATTGCACCTTTAAGCAGATGGCGCACCTTCAATTATGATCGTCCAATCAGATTTTCAAAAAAATGTGAACTAAAGAAATGTGTTATTAGTGAAATTAGTGTTATTTGGTCTGAAATTGTTGCTTGTGGAATTCGCATCAATGACGTCAGTGAACTGCGTAACGTAAGAAGAACCAAATTATCGATACAAAGTTTAACTATTTATTTGCTATTGTTACCAACACCCGAGCATAAACCAAGAAGAAATTGTGTTTTTGTTCAGACACTGAACTCAGAACTGTCAAATTGCAACATTTTTTAATGAAATGTTTACGGAATCAGTATACTACCAATATACTATATCGGTATTATAAAATTTAAGAGTGCAACAAAATAAAAAGAATAAATATATTTTACAAAATGAAATAGTTTTCAATCGTACTGCTATTTAATGTTTTTAACTTAAATATCATATCATTGAACTGTAAACGATAGGTCTAAATAAATGTTTAATGCATAATTAGAAAAAAACAAAAACAAATATTTTTTGTGGAAATTTTTGGGCGTTAATGGCAATGACAAAGAAATAACTGTTTATTGGAATGTTATTTAAGCTGCTGTGTGTAAAAAAATTAAAATATCTCATAAGATTTAAATTAAATCAGTAAAAGAAATCGTTCGATTTTTTCCAAAAATTGTTTCTTCAAGTAGCGTATAAAAATATACTATTGTTAACGATTTTATTAAAAACACAAAAATGGCTTCTAGTTGGAATGCTGAAAATTTTAGGAAATATGTTTATATTTGAGTGGTTTACCTTATAGAAAATATAAAACAATTCACATTTTCTCGTTTATGATAATAAGCTGCCTAAATTTTCGGAGCACCCTGTAGGCTATTGCAAATCAGATGCAAGGATTTAAGGGGTGGAGGGACGACCGCTTCTCCCGAGACAAAAGAAAAAGATCCTATTTCACTTCCTTAAAATGGAAGTGTCGTAGTTTCGAGAAAAGGGTCAAAGAGACATCTGAGGCCTCTGTGGGTTCCGAAACCCGTCACGTTATCCCGATCTCAACTTTGTTTTGTACGTATGTACCTTTGTGCACTTTGAAATTCTTGTACTGAGGATGAGAACGAGGTTAATCAGTTTTTTATGTTGGTTTCCTCTTCTCTTCCTGCGTTAACTGCAACAGCAGAAAGATCTTTGTCGACTCTAAAATTGATCAGAACTTGGGTCAGAAACTGTTGTGACGCTCAACTGGACTTGCTTAGGCGAATGAGGATGAGAGATCAGCTAACTGCAGCTATATAAAAAAAATTATATATAGGTATATTGAGAAGAGGGGCGTTATGTAAATGGAGTCAGTTTTGCAAAAATTTTAAAAAATCTAAGAAAATTAAATGATTGTTTAAAATATAGTAAATTGTACACTTATTTTATATGCGTTTTAAGTCTCAAAACAGCTGAATAGTGATACTTTTTGAAGGTATTGTTTCAAAAATTGCCATCCACTAGGCGTCCCTATTTCAAATTGAGTCATCGAACCAACCTCCCTCACTCACAAAATTGTATTAATCCGTGAGTGAGCACATGAAACGTGTTTACTGGTTGCTGACTTCGCAATAGATACAGCAGATAAACAGCCCATTCGTATTGTCTCTAAACACTTGCGACGGACATTTGATCGTGTGCTACATCACTGCACTACTTTGAACTGTTAAATTGACCCAACTAACTGTTGAGGCAATAGTCTGCAGATTAAACGCATTAGAAGGGTAAAGTTAAGGTTGAGTTCAGAAAGTCAATAACAGTTTTATGGCTTCCAAGAAGGCTTCATGACCTTGACTTGACAAGTAGGGCCTACTTTAGAATTTAATATGTCTGTCTGTTACGTGAAAGACCTACAGACCTATAAACAGTTTCGAGTGTAAAGGGCGATAAGGAACACAGGTATGATCGAATATTCTTGGTTTTCCATCTATCCGTCCTTTTTAATTTTGAAAACTATAATATATTTGAAAATAACCCATATATTAAAATTGGATCATGGCATGCACACCTTTTACCAGTTAATCAAATCTCAGGACTCTATCAGTTTTTCATCAGTCGTATAGATTAGCTGCACCTATTGAAAGGTTTTAGACGTCCCTCGTGGCACCCGAGTCTAATACACACTTACACTTACAACACTACACTTATGATTTTAAGTATGGTTTAAAATCATAAGTGTGTATAAGAGAGTATAAACACTTTACTCTCACACTTAAATTTAGGGAGGCGATAATAGCCTCAATGTGCTTTTCGCCTTAAAATAAAAAAAATCTATCAATTTTTAAAATTGAGGTCTGTATAATTTTTAAATGCCTATACAGTACTTGGGAACAATAATTGAAATAATAATGACTTACTTTAAAAGTAGCCCTTACGTATCCATACAAAGCGTTTTGGGTCTTTCGTACCTTGTCCAGTATTTTTGATCAGATCTTATTTCAACTTGGCTTAAAAATCGATTTTAATAACATCTTGGACAAGTTCGGTACACAGCAAAAATCGTGATTTTTTCAATATAGCGACCGTTTACAAACTTTAAAAATAATAACTTCTTCCATCTTACAGTTTTTTTGGAAAAACTGACTGTACCATGGAAAAACTGAATCTGCATCAAATCTTCTTAAATTAGAATTCAAAATTTTTAATTCAGTTTGAAGTACGAGAGTGACCAAAGTTCATTTTTGTATTTTTGTAAACGGTGATTGTGATGCAACATTTTCAAAAAAAAATTTAAGGTAAAAAAGTTTTGTTATTTGATGTGATATTGTTACTTTTTGAAAATTCGCTTCCATTACGAAAGCGAAACATTTCGTGCCGCGATTATTTTAATTATACTCATAATAAAAATTAACCCACGATTGATTGAAACCAAAGTAATTAGTGTCTAACAATAAGGGGACTGTAATGTAAAGCAAGTAAAAACAGGAAGAATGAAATCCGGAAGCCCAGGTCCGCATTAGCTGATTGCAGGTGCGGTGGTGTTGTCCTGGATCAGAGGTTTTCCTGCGGGATATAAGAAGAAAGGAGTGGTGAGTTTCGTTAAAGGATATGAAGATATGTTTGCATCTTTTGTTGAAATCTCTTGTTTCCCGCGTGTAATGGAATCGTGTCAAGGCGTGAAGTCAGAATTAACCTAAAATAGTGTAAAAACATTGCATACACTTCTTTACATTCAACTAAATTTTTAAAAAGTGTCCAAAAATAAGTATTTTAGCCCCAAAATAAAATGGCGGCGGGCAGACCATTTTCGTCTTTCGATTTACATTTAAATTATTTTTTGCTTCAAACTTTGACTCTGACTTTTATATGAATCTTCATGTATGAATAAAATTTAAACAAAAAGCTTATATATCGATTATTAAATATCAAATGGATTTCCATTTCTATCAGAAAGGCATTTTTTTGAGAAAATTCGAATAATCAAACATTAACGAAACTCGATATAAAGATATTAATTTTAGATAGTGTTTTTATTTTTTGTATACATATATGAAATACTTTTTCCATAACTACTGCGCACCTTTGCTAGGTTAAGTGTGTGAGTAAATTTTAAACAAAACTTTTATCACGCTCTAGTAATCGATAGCGTTAGATGTGTGATAGAGTGGCATATATATATATTTATTTATTTATATTTTAACTGAGAAAAACACAAGTAAAAACTGTTTTTGTAATTTTGAACGAAACTAAAAAATCTGTAAAATTTTAAAGCTGAATTAAGATTTGGTAAACTAAGCCTATTTAAAATTTCATCGAATTTGCCGAGTTGAGTCAACACAAATATAATTTTGACAGCTACATTTAAGATTTAATATAACGAAAATCGTTAAAAGCTATTTAGTAGATAGTTCGTTTTTTTGCGGTTTTTAAACAGTTTTAGTCAAAAAAAGGCATAAATGAAAAGGCAATAGCTGAAAAAATTAACGTATGACTAAACAGTGCCTAATTTAGATTTCTTTAAAATGAAAATAATTTTTTTATTTAATCAAATCGATTTTTTCCACGGTATTTCGAGAAAGGTAATTTGTTATAAAATTATTATAACTAATCTCTTTTGTTAACATTAAGAAGGTTCTTTGTTATCTCTTACACAGTAATTTGTCCTCAAGTAGATTTAGATCGAATCGGTCAGTATTTGCTGATATGATGGATACACTTCTAGTTGGATCTGCCAACCTTGGATCCTCTCTAAATACTGAACGTCATGGAACGGCTAGATCTGGAGAGGTTACTGTAACTTAGTCTCAGGAGTGTAGGAAGTGGATCACAATTGGCCGCAGTGTGTAACCCTAATATTCATTCACGCATTCATTCTTACGTTCAATTATTTCCCACAAAAAATCCTGCTCTGACCGGCTATTGACAAATTAAAGAAAATCTGTCAAAATCGGTTTATCACATTTTAATCTAATTTTATTGTTATGCCTATTACGACTGATAATTGAACTCAGTATCACAAACATTTATATAAAAGAAATGTTTGATTTGAGAGTAAATTGATAGAAAACAAACTATTTATTTTTGGTTTTTACGATTTAGGCCTAATTATAAAAAGCATTAATTTCAAAATTTTTACAATAATAATTGTAAGACAAATGTAAACTAAATTTATTACCTTCAAATATAGCAAAATTTGGTAAATCGCTTTGGGCCGACAGATTCTAAAACACAATTTTTAGTTTAACGGCAAATACATGCAAGTTGAGTACAAGCAGGCAATATTTGAGTAAAATTTAAGGAATTCGTTAGAACCGATATTGAAAAAAAAATTTTTTTAAGGGTTTTTCTACCAAAGAATGATTAGAAAACTATTTTTTAAAATGTCGTCGTTTATGACTGAACAAAACCTGTTTTCAAACTGTTATCGAATAAGTCAATTCGTTTGTTCCCAGCGACGTGCACAGGACACAGAAGCACAAATACGAAACTAAAAATCATTTTTTTGAACTGTAGTACCTGAAAATTCATCAAATATCTGAGTCTTTCTTTAGAAAACTTTATCTGGTGAAAAAGTAAAAATATCCAGACTGTTAAAACTTCGTATATTTTTCATGAATGATTCTTATGGATTCATACTTGAGCTGATATTTAGGCTCAAATACTTTATTTCGCTAAGAGTACCAAGAAGAGCTCAATTAACAGTAAATTTGGTAATTTTCCAAAAATTTTGATTTTAACAGTAAACAAAATTGCCGTGTCCGTTAATTTTGCAACGCACTGTTAGATATCGGGAGTTTCTAAATGTGCAAACGATCCACCCCATTCTTGCACAAAGCAGCACCGCTCTTAGTTCCGGGTCTGCAAGTTGTTTCAGCCCTGGCTGTTATAAAACACTAACTGAACAAATAGGATTTAAATAATCTTGTTCGAAGTTTATGGGACTCGAATTGGATTTGACAACCAAATAAAGGAAATAACCGTCTGCAAGTGTGAACAGGGAGTGGAGAAACCTTAAAACTTATTTATGACAACCCTAACCGTTGTCTGTTTTTGTATCTTGTTTCGCGGTTATTGGCTTTTATAACAGACCTGAACAGGATAAAGGAAACACGTGGTTTATGCAAAGTAACACTGATGACGTCAGTGGTGCAAGCCGATAACTAAGAACTACACATTATTTGTAACTTTTTATTTATTACGTTTTAAAACTATTTGATTAATTAATATTACTACAAGTTTTATAGGTTTAATTATACCAAGTTAGTAAGTATACCTATTACATTTTTGTACATTAATTCTACTTAATGTGATTTAATTTACTAATAAAAAGCAGGTTTAATAATTGCAAAATATCGTTTGAAGGAAAAATCGTATACTTTATTTAAAAAATTTAATGCATCCTTTAGGATTTTTAAGAAGATAAAACAGTTTTTTTCTCTCTCTCACTAATCTATTTGCAGGCCCCAAAAAGTAAATAAATGGCACAAAAAAATTACACAAATATTCTCGGATTCAATTATTTAATTAAAATTCTAGTTCAGACGTTACCGACAAAAGCCAAAAGTTTTTGGAAATCGTTATCCTCATTATCATTTTTACTAAACCGCCGACATTTTGTTTTTGTCATCGTCCATCGCCATTATCATCCAAGTATTCACTTTTATTGTTGGCAAAATTCTCTGTGTAATCATTAATGTTATTGTAATCGGTATTATCATGTTGCCGCGTCTCTGGTATCTTGTCATCTCCATTAATCCCGTCACAATGGTATTGAATAGCTATTGCCATCAATATCGTTACCGTCATTATATCTATCATCAACCATTACTGTCACGGCCACAGCAATCTTATCATTGTTACTGTTGTTAAGAATATATTTCTCGCTAGGTTGGCATCACTGGTGCTAAATTGTTTTCTTCTACAACATTATTGAAAAATTGTCTCCTCTATTTTACCAAAATTACTGTTATTGGTTTCATTATTTTTGCAGTGTCATCGTTATTATTAAAGTAAAAATACGCGTATTGTTATAATTACCATCGTCATCTTACTGTTATCGCCTTTGTAATCATTATATTTATTAATACAGACACACTTGACTTACCTCCGCCATTCTGATAACAAATGTAGGGGAAGCGCCATACATTCCCCAAGTCTACAGCGAAGCCGATGACCGCGAGAAGGAATTCCACTTTCTTGTCCCATGTCTCTCGAGGAGGTGGAGTTTTTGTTTTTGCCACTACCACCGTTGTTTCCTCCTCCTCCTCCGCCTCCGACATGGCTTCGCTGAAACCATAAAGAACACCATTAACAAACCATTCTTAACAGTATGGTAAACAATGTGTATTTCCCGCCCAAGGAAACAAACAAACAAGCCCAAATTAATAAAATATCTTTAAAAACTAACTTTGACGGTTCCAGTCAAGTCTTCAATAATTAATAATAACAGCACGCAACGGTTTTACTGACGTGACGGAAATAACATCCGAAAAATAACCATATTGAATAACATCACGAAAATGAACACATGGAAAATATAATTCGAACAATATGAGCGCTCCTCGACAGCGCTAGTAATTTTTACCTCCAATTTAACCTTTAATCGTAATACTTATGAAAAATGTTACTGAACCACCTTAAAACGCCATCTTAAAATGGAAGCTAATGAGGAAACTTTACACATACGTGTTTCGGAATTTATAAAGTACCTTCATACCTAATTTTAACAATCGGCCAATACGTTTGATTAAAATTGCGTATACTCGTCATCGTTAAATCAAAGGACGCCATCTTGAAACATACGTCATTTGGACTTACAAGATAACATTATCAACAGTATTTGATACAACAATATTTCTACCAAAAATTTGGTACATGATTCGCAACAAATTTCAAATCAATCGGTCAATGAAGTTAGGCCAAAACTGCGTACACTCGTTATCGTTAAATCAGAGGCCGCCATCTTGAAACATACGTCATTTGGACTTACAAGATAATATTATCAACAGTATTTGGTACAACAATATTTCTACCAACAATTTAGTGCATGATTCGTAACAAATTTCGAATCAATCGGTCAATGAAGTCAGGCCAAAAGTGCTTACACTCGTTATCGTTAAATCAGAGGCCGCCATCTTGAAACATACGTCATTTGGACTTACAAGATAATATTATCAACAGTATTTGATACAACAATATTTCTACCAAAAATTTGGTACATGATTTGCAACAAATTTCAAATCAATCGGTCAATGAAGTTATGCCAAAACTACGTACACTCATCATCGTTAAATCAGAAGCCGCCATCTTGAAACAGAAGTAAATGGGGGAAGTTACACATTCGTAATTTGCCTTTACGTAAGGTACTTCCTTTCGAATTTTCAAAAAAATCGGACGAAACGTTTGACTAAAACTGTGTAAACACACTGTAAAACATACAAAAGAAATGCCGAACGGAGTTGAAATAAAGATCTCGTTTTGCTCTGTCAAAAAGTTCTTCACCTGGAACTTCTTTCGTTCATTTCAAAATGACGGCCATTTGATCAATTTTCAAAGCATAATTTTCTCTTACACATCCCGAAAGTCTGCTTTAACCGTTATAAGCTTTATTACTTACTTTATTACTAGTCAGACAAAGTAATATTCCGTTTTATAATATAATTGCAAAAATCAATTTTCACTTTTAATAACATATTATTGCTACATTTGCCGAATAGATATTGTATTCAATCAGCTGATTTTTACTAAGAGAATTTGCTAATAAATTTATAAACATGTACACGGATCTTATATCGAAAATCACTCTCTTGTACTCAAAAACAATTAAAACTATTATATCAATATATTAATAGTGATTAAAAATATTATAGAGAATAGTTAATCTCATAATGCTTTTCAACAATCATTTCTCAAGAGCCACGACAGATTTTACTCAAGCAAGGTACAAATAGGTAGACATTCTTGATTTATTGATTAGTACAGAATCGAGCCCGGTTAATTTATTTATAGCGTTTGTAATTTGTCCACGTATGACAAAAACGGCAAAAAGCCAATTCACCGAGGTTGGTAAAAAGACCTTATAAGACTTTATATTTTATAAGTTCGTACACTGAACTAAATAAAGTTGACACAAATGAAGACTTTTATTATTTTTGAAGCGAGCTTTTAATATTAGCTTTAGCAAGAGGAGTGAATTTAAAAAAAGTTTGCCGAACGGAAGAATGTAACGGAAATATGGAACGAACGAGCAAACGAATTTTGCCTCTATTTCTGTCCCTTTATTTTTCTTCCTCCTTTTCGATAATAGTACACGCGTATTATATGAAAACGATGTGTTGCTTATAATACATTCGAAATTAATATAAACGTGTATAATATTTGTTGTTAATATTTCTAGTTTTTTACAACATAACCTGAAACTTATCAGCCTATCAGCTGTTCAATGAAATCAGGTGATCGTTACGAATTAATACAAAACAACTGATCGTTTACTACAGTAAATAATATCTAAGTTAAGTTCACATATTTATTTATCTAAACAAAGCAAGATATTTGTAAACAAATATTCAAACTAATTATATATTCAGCAAAGATATCATTAACCAAGGCTTTGTAACTCCTCGAGTTCCACACGTGTGCTTCTTTTGTATATTAACGTCTTTTCTTTGTGCTAGCTAGACTAATGAAAAGGAGGATCGTTATAATTCATGGAAAAATTTAAATAGATTATACAGTAAGTAGCCTCGTATGTGCGTACTGTACAGTTTAGTGTTGTAGGGAACTACCAGTACTCGACTAACTGGGTGCTCTCTCATGAAGTCTGTCATAATAGGCTGTCATGATTTTACAACAATAAAAGTTCCAGTTTTAAATCTACTGCAAAAACGAACAGGAGATACGACGTAAAAAAATCTAAATCGTTCTACAATAAATTGATAAAAAAAATATAATTCATTCTGGTTTCAGTAGCTTTTAAATTTAAAACTGTTAATTAAGTTGTTTTTTTAACCAGAGACATTAACGCTGATAGTAAAAAATATGAATAAACACTTCTAAATATAATTTGTAGAACTGTTAATGTGTGGTGACGATAGTGTGTTTGTGGAAGCGCAATGTATTGTGTATTGTAGAGTTGTATGAGTTGTGTAGCCAAGGGAGAATGAAAATACGAATCCAAAGTTTAGGACGCATTAAAAGAATAGACGGAGCTGAGGGTTTCTAAAAATACATTTCAGGCAAGCAGAGAAAACTAGAGTAGGGTAGAGGAAACTACAGAAAGAAAGCTCTAACCTCACTAAGATGTCCTTGCAACACCACAGACATTTCTTGAAAAAATCGTTCTTAAACAAGGCCTACAAAAGAGAAAGAGAGAGGGAGAGAGACAACTTGTTTACAAAAATTAATATTTAAATTTTCTTAACACTATGAAAACTTCAAAAATAACTTATTCATCTGTAAGTCGTGGTCTTTTTTTGGCAAGAAAACGTCACCTATGCGTATTATGTTTCTGACCTTTCTTCCTTACTCCATTTTAAAAGTAAAATCAAATGATCGTGATTAAAAACTGTCTTGCTGACTTGACGAAGAAATTTCCAAACGTAACAAAATTTAAAATAGTATTTAAAGGGGCGTTATTTTAATTTAATACGCTGACAAATTTTGTATTTTAAATGTCAAAATAATCCATGAACGCCGTAAAATTCATTGCTTTTTATCTTAATTTTTTTGCAGAATCTATTTTTATCGTGATATTCAGCGTTGAAATCTCCACGAATTTAAAAAAGTTTTGTTCTTGTAATTTTTAAAATTTAAAATGCTAGTTAATATGGATTTTTACTTTGAGATAATAGAGTTGGATTTTCAAAAAAAAAAGTAATAAATATATGGAAATAAATAAAAAATATTTGGAAGTTATATCTTTTTAGGGCCAACTTTATTTTTATGACCGCCATTTTGAAACGGCTTAACAGATTTGCAAGATATCGAACTTAATATCTAAGATGATATTACTTACTGAATTAGATTTTTGTGCCATATTAAAATCAAATCGAGCAGAAATTGAGGCTTATAAACTACTAACACATAAACATTCGTAAGAAGGTATTTTAAACCGCTGATGCATTTATCATGATTTTACGTTGAGTATTTTATAAACTAATTTATTGTAGAAAAAAATCTCGAATGAATGCTAATGAAGGAATCATGTACTAAGTGACTAGCAGTGACAAAGATAGAGCCACTCGATATATCGATTTGTAACCGTTTCGACTGAGTTCCTATCTGCAACATACGTAAAACTTTCGAATTTCGATACTGATTAAGTAAAGTAAGTTTGCAGAAAGAAAACCTTTCCGCAATAATTCTTCCCAAAGGACAATCCCTGTCTAACTTTTTCTTGTATTTGGTGACCCGAACACGCAAACTGGTTTTACGTTTTACGACTTAGAAGTTACAATTTATGTAGCCAATTTAAATTTAGTTGAAAATATTAAAAAAGAAAAACTCAATTTGAGTTTAATCTGTTAAACTGTATTCAAAGAAACCAGAAGTTAAGGTTAACCGCCCTGCGGTTGATGAGTTTTAAAAAACCGTATCGTATGGTTTATAAAATGTAAAAATATTTTTCTCTCATGATATGGACAATTAATAATTAATTAGCGTTGTCAATAATTTTTTTTTAAATTAACATACTATTGCTTTTTTATGATAATCACTTTAGCTCTCTTTTATTTATCTAGACACTATGGTATCTTGTTCAAAAATTTGTAGCAAAAATGTTTTTAAATAATGCCTTCTCCATAAGCATTATTTATCACTACCAATTCCTCATCAAAACTGATGCCATTCTAAATTTTCAAAACGGACGTTGTTGAATCCTGCAGGTTTAATAAATCAATAGTAAAATTGTACCAGTACGTTTCTTCAATAGTAAACAAACATGTTGTTCTTATTACGTTTGTAGAATCAGCTGATTATTGTAAACAAGTTCCCTTCCAACAGAAATAAATGAAATTTCAGTTTACTCTCAAACCAATTTTCTTTTAATTTATTACCACAATTTGAACTATGAATTTTAATAACCTAACCTAACATAACCTAAACATAACCTAACATAACCTACCTTTTTTTATTATAGCCAGATTTTTTACGGGAAATTAAAGCATATGAGAACGTTTGTTTAATGTTGTTGTACATTTAATATAAATGCCCCGCAGGGATGCAGACTGCACCTATTAAGAGGATTTAGACGTCCCTCGCGGTATCCGAGTCTAACACACACTTACACATACAACACTACACTTACGACTATAACACTTTACACTCACACTTACATTTAGGGAGGCGCCTCAATGTGTTTTTCGCCTTAAAATAACAACAACAAAATTAATATAAATTCGGTGCTTTCACTAAGACAATACAAAAAAAAAGGTTAGCGCAGTTTAACCTTGCTCAGGCAAAGCGGAAAACCAGACACTTCCAAAAACAATGACTCTTCTTTATCGCTACTGCATGGCATTTCGTTTAGTGAAACAAACAGAAATTAAAGTAGAACTACATCTAAGAGAATTGTTTCATTATTTATTGGCTTGCAACTCTGTCTTTTGAAATCAGCTTTTTATGAATAAATTACACATACCGATTTTTTCTGAGTGACTAGTACAACTATGACCAGAGCTAGGATGCGCGCGCAGCTAAATTTTGTTAACTGAGTTTGTAGGTACAGTTTGGTTTCCACAGTGACATTCTATAACCAATTAAAGAACAATTAATTATCAGTTATAATTTTTACTATAACCAATTTTATATTAATAAGTATTAGTTTATAACATCACTATGTCGCTGAAGTGATGGAAGCAAATTTCTAAAAAGTAACTGTATTATATCAAAAATTTCTTTACCTTACAATTTTTTGAAATCTAATTACACTATTATAGACATCGTTTAAATCGACATAAATAATTAGTATTTTAAATTTTCAAATTACCTGAAATATCGGTTTCATTTAAGCTGCACCTCATTATATGCCTTTCTTTGTATGTAAATTAAACATACAAGCGCAAATGACATTTACAAAAATTATAAACACATAGTAAGGATCGATTCTGTACTAATCAATAACACGCGAACGTACAGTGTATTTATTTAAATATAAATCTATCGTGGACTACGATAAAATTATTACTCTAATATTAATTATTTTCGATTTTAATGCTGATTATGAATGTGAAATTAAGTTATAAAAAAATTAAAGGTAAAAAATTAATATTTTTAAAATTTGGAACGGCCGCCTTTTAGACACTCCTGAACGGATTTTGCTGTAACAAACTTGTCCAAAGTATTATCAAAACATATTTCTGTGCCAAGTTTGAATCGAAATGGAGAGAAATTGCGAACATAAAAGTGGTAAAACACACACACACACACACACACACACACACACACACACACACACACACACACACAAAAGAAGCACTTGTGCGCCATCGCTTCTTCCAATTCTCGAAACACTTCTCAAACTCGATCTTTGAGATAGCCTTTAATTCTTTCAGCGATGCGCTTTTAATGTCCTCTACGGCTGTAAAACGACGGCCCTTTAAGGTTCTCTTTATTTTTGGAAATAGGAAAAAGTCACACGGAGCCATGGCTGGCGAATACGGAGGCTGGGGCATTGTTATAGTACTGTTTTTGGCAAAAAATTCACGAACAAGCAATGAAGTGTGAGATAGTGTATTATCGTGGTGCAAAAGCCATGAATTGTTTTTCCACAGATCCGGTCGTTTTTTTTCGTTGCTTCACGCAAACGGCGTTGAACTTGTAGGTAGTACTCCTTATTGACCGTTTTACCTGGTGTCAGGAATTCATGATGCACTATGCCATTAATATCGAAGAACACAGAGAGCATAACCTTCAAGTTCGACCGCACTTGTCAAGCCTTTTTCTGTCTTGGCTAGCCAGAATGCCTCCACTGGGATGATTGAGCTTTAGTTTCGACGTCATATCCATAAACCCATGTTTCATCACCTGTTATAATACGTACCAGTAATTTTGCATCGTCATTGACTTCATTTAGTGACTCCTGAGCAACTTCCATTCAACAATACACAAATTTAATTTCAAATCACTCCAATAATTCTTTCAATAAAAAAAAATCTCTAGAACAGATTTTGAAAATAATTTTAAATATTTTTTATTTCTTCCCCGCTAGGTAACCTACTATAAAAATAAAATGTAAAGGGATAGTGCACAAATTGATTTTACTTTTGATAAATATTTGCACTTTTTTAGTTTTAGACCATCTGAACTCTGTCTGTGAAATTTATAACTTGCTATAACTAGTTTAAAACTTACAAGTTACTTGTTACAAGTGTAATTTTCATTGGAATTACTTTAAGAAGTTTACAAGTCTTGTAGCCTAACTTGAAATATTAATTTGATAGTATATGGCTCATTTATAAAGCTTCATTTAAAAGGTTTACTCAGTTATCCTATTTACTAAATAACGTATTTTACAATCCTTACCCAAATATGTGTATTAAAAAATAAATAAATGTTTTGGCCATATTAGAAATTGATAACAAATAATAATAATAGACTAATTATAAACAATATTATAACAATTTTGTAATTTACACTTTTTGAATATCTAATTTCAAATTATAATCAGATCTGAGATCTTTAGAATTTTTATTTTTAAGTGGAATGTAAAAGTGTAAATTTGGAGCTTTTCAAAAAAATAAGTGAAATAAAAAAGTGTGAATTTTTATTTCAGGAAAGTAAAAGTGTAAATCCTTGTTTCTGCGATTAGATTCGGTTAATTCTCACAACTTTAAAAAATGTTTTAAAAAATTTTACACCAACTATTTAAAAGTACTCACTGCATCAAATAAAGAAAAAATTTCATACGAATAAAAGTAAATATTAAATATAACAATAATAATTTCTTTATATTACAGTGAAGGCCAATACGCAGCTATATCGAACAGTATTTCTTCATGAGTTGTCATCCAGTGGTACATATTTTTCTCCTTATAAACTCGCATAAATAATTGTTCACTTTGCAAAAGCGAGGTCTGTGCTTCAATTCGACCGTTCGTCATTTAGTTTGCGTGTTTGTGTGTTACGCAATTTTGGCCAAAAGCGTTGACCGATTATTTCGAAATTTGGTTCAAAGGTACCTTGTATAAATTCCAAACGAAGGATGTGTGAGATTTTTTCCTATTCACTTCCGTTTCAACATGGTGGTCTTTCATTTACAATGACGATTGTACGCAGTTTTGGCCAAACGCATTAACCGATTATTTTGAAATTTGGTACGAATATATCTGGTATAAAGCCCAAATGACGACCTCTGATTTAACGATGAGTGTATGCAGTTTTAATCAAACGCAATGGCCGATGGTTTTGAAATTTGGTACGAAGGTAGTTACACAGAGCTTGAAAGATGTATGTGTAAATTTTTTCCCTTCAGTTCCGTTTCAACGTGGCTCGAGTCGCCTCGGTGGTTTTTTTTTTTTTTTTTTTTTTTTATCCACTATCGGTGGCCTAGTGGATAGCGTACTAGGCTTTCACCTCGAGAACCCGGGTTTGATTCCCGGCGAGGGCTTGGCATTTTCATACGCTATAAATCATCCCATCGTCTGCATTAGCCCAAGTGTGCACAATAGTCGGACGTTAAAAAAAAAAATCAACGTGGCTCGCTCTGATTAAACGTTGAGTGTATAATTGCAGATTATTACCTGTAATTCTGGCTGAACGGCAAAACCTATCATAATTTTGAAATAAAAACACTGAACACTGCAAATCGTTTTTTGGATATTAGCTGCACCAATGTGATAAAATGCAGCTTACGTTAAAATCTTCAAGTACCCTAAGAAACATTGCTACTCAGGAGTTATCATTGGATAATCGTTTTAATTTTTATAAAATGTACAGGTTTTTCGAATTTCGATTTCTATTTTATGATCTATTTATCAAATTTTGATAATTATATCCGTAACCCAATACAGTGTACGAAGTTTTAAGTCAAAGAAATTTACTGTTCGATAAATAAATTTAAAAAAGACTCCTTACGATTTTACTAAATAATTAAAACTTTTAATTTGGTTAATTGATTTGTGTTATAAAAATTTTAATATAACCCAATGTTACAAAACCTGACGAACCGATGTTTTTTTAGAAACTATGAAGGTTTCTCTAGCACCCGAAAAATTCCTTTTAAAGATAGAACCACCCAAAACTTTTGTAGATACTAAACAGATTACGTACGATGTGAATATTATAAAAACCTTTTTATCCGATTTTAAGTTAATTTCTAAATTAATCTTAGTTAATTTGAGAACACATGTGTTAATAAAAATAGATTTTTTTACACTAACACAATACTTTCCATTCTTCTTATAGTGAGAAATGTTTTATTATCTTATTCTTTTCGATTCCCACGTGAATCTTGTACCTGCAATCTGTTTAATTTTGAGCCAGGCTTCCGAGGTCTAGCTCCGTGTGTTTGTGAATTGCCTTTCTATGTTGCTCCAATTAGCGTAAAACGCGAGCGGATATAAAAAGATAAGACCAGATATTAAGAACCCCATCTCGACACATGCATCAAAGTTTGACAAGTGGTTTAAACGTTTTAAGGGTTTCTTAAAGAAATATATATATATAATTTTACTTTTTTAATGTTGGTAATTTGAAAATTTAAAATGCTAATTTACGCAAATAAATTATTTTGATGGGATTTATTTTTTTATATTATATATTTTTTAATTTGCTCTTATCAAATAAACGAGCACCTGGATTATTTCATTTTAATTTTTATAACTCTTACGAAAAATTGCAACTAATTTCCTTTCAGGAAATTCGCGTAAACTAGGCGGCGAACGGAAATCCGGTAAAGTCGGGGAGATTTCCAGTCAATCTCCTGGCTTCCGCACGATTGACTGAAAGGATCAATATTGCAACCCACCAGAAGTAAACAATTAAAAGTAGGCCTACCCTATCAACAAAGCCGCCTTGCTTCCTCACCTGTTACTCTGTTGTGTCTTCCGTATGAACTTAAACGTTTTAAGTTCTCAAGTATCGAACATATCTGCCCAAAAACTCGAAATATAACAGTGAAAACAGTAGACAAACCAAACGTTAATTTATTTTCAAACCTTTTTTTTGTTATTTTAAGCCGAAATTAAGTGTGTTAGACCCGGGTACCACGAGGGACTCTAAATCCTCTCTATAGGTGCGGCTAGTCTGTACCCCTGCTGGGAATTTTCAAACCTATGTGTTTGGATAAGATACATGCACTTAAAGTAAATCAGTGACAAAAGTTTAACCAGATAAGAAATAATGACAAAATAATTGCAGCACACACTGTCTCGCTGACGTCATGGATTCAAATTTCAAAAAAGTAACAACACTATAATATTTTTTTTTATCTTATACTTCTTTAATATCTGATTTTACCATCCATAATTTGCCGAAATTATCGTTTTTAAATTTCAGTGCAGT